>SJYQ01000122.1:791188-806871 GCA_006410935.1 Redunca redunca | reverse complement strand
CCTCAGTTGGGTTGTTTTACCAAGGCTTGCGCTCTGCTTTCCTGGATGGTAGCTGGGGAAGTTCTTCAGGCAGATGGACATGCTGAACCGGGGTTCACCCTGTGTGCTTCCTTTCTCTCACGTTATCATAGTCTGCTTTGCCTGTTACCCAGTTCCTGAAAACAGCTGCTGCATATTTTTTTTTGTCCAGTTTTATAGCCTTTTAGGACAACAGCATACTGTTTAGGATGGTAACAATTACTATGCCATGGCCAGACAGGGAAGCCTATTCATCTCTATTTTTTACAGAAAGTTTCAGTTTTGTTTTGGGCACTTAATCATTAAGACAGCTGGAGTTTATGTGCTCATATCAAAAGCCCCAGAGAAATTTCATTTAAAGATAATTGAAAGAATGTTCTTAGACGTTCTTCCAGATGCACAGTTAAATGATAAAGTAGACCACTGAAAACTACATTCTATACGTGCTGTGAGGTAGAGGTAGCCATTTATTCCCTTGTGGATAACCATTTCAACCCCAGTGTAAGAAGCTTAAGTTATGATCCTAAACTCTTCACTTGGCAAGTGGAGGCAATGACATGTCACATATGAAAGACAGGCATACACATACACAGAGCCCTAGAGGGTCTGCAGTATAGCTGTCTTAGTTCTTTTGATTAAAGACTGATTTTAAGACTGAAACCAGATAACAAGAGGTACCATTTATATTACTCTGACTACATGACAGGAACTATTCTAAGCATTTCATGTATGTTAACTCATACAATCCTGATAAAAAGCCTATAAAATAGGCACTGTTATTTCCTTCATATTACTAATGGGGAAACTGAGGCATGGAGAAGCATTGATGACTTGCCAGGGTAACACAAGTAATTTGTAATGAAACAGGGATGCCAGTACAGACAAGCCCACCATATATGCCATTCATATGAGCAGATTGTAAACATTCTGTTATGAGAATTAAGGAGTCCTCATCCAACCGCTTCCCTGCTGGCTAAGAGGTTAAACCGTCTGCCTCCAATGCGGGAAACCCAGGTTCGATCTCTGGGTCGGGAAGATCCCCTGGAGAAGGAAATGGTAACCCACTCCAGTATTCTTGCCAGGAGAATGCCATGGACGGAGAAGCCTGGTAGGCTATAGTCCACGGGGTCGCAAAGAGTCGGACACGACTGAGCGACTTCACTTTCACTTTCATCCGACTGCTGCTCAGACGCCCAAGGCCTGATCCACTTACAAAACCGAAACACACCAATCACCGTTATCGGCATTCATTTCAAAATCTTAAAATTGAGATTGGCAAAGCAATTATTGAATTTAGCTTAGAAACAACCCTTCTATTAATCTCTAATCCCAGGGACAGTGCTTCTCCCAAATCATTCTCTCTTTTATCCAATTTTTTTTCAACAGATTCTATTGAATAAGCAGCATTCTCATAGGGTTCGATACTTGTAAAAGTGCTTTCCACATGGATGAATATTCATATACCCAATTACTGGTCCATTAGCCATCTGGCTCAGGTCATGTACTTGTCATGGTCTTCCATTGAATTATAAGTGGATAAAAAAAATAATAAACACACAGCTTGTTCAGAAATGATGATATATAGTCCTCAGTTCAGTTCAGTTCAGTCGCTCAGTCGTCTCCGATTCTGTGACCCCATGAATCGCAGCATGCCAGGCCTCCCTGTCCATGACCATCTCCCGGAGTTCACTCAAACTCACGTCCATCGAGTCGGTGATGCCATCCAGCCATCTCATCCTCTGTCGTCCCCTTCTCCTCCTGCCCCCAATCCCTCCCAGCATCAGAGTCTTTTCCAGTGAGTCAACTCTTCGCAGAGGTGGCCAAAGTACTAGTTTCAGCTTTAGCATCATTCCTTCCAAAGAAATCCCAGGGCTGTATAGTCCTGTTGCTGCTAGGTCGCTTCAGTCGTGTCCGACTCTGTGCGACCCCACAGATGGCAGCCCACCAGGCTCCCCCATCCTTGGGATTCTCCAGGCAAGAACACTGGAGTGGGTTGCCATTTCCTTCTCCAAAGCACGAAAGTGAAAAGTGAAAGTTAAGTTGCTCAGTCATGTCCGACTCTTAGCGACCCCACGGACTGCAACCTACCAGGCTCGTCCGCCCATGGGATTTTCCAGGCAAGAGTACTGGAGTGGGGTGCCATTGCCTTTTCTCTGTATAGTCCTAGATCCCTGTAAAAGACTGTAAGGAAATAAACGAGCTCACCTTCACTCCAGGCTGGTGCTCTATCACTTTTTCAGGCACAGCAGCTGAGAAGTGAAGCCACAACAATGGCTGAGAGTTTCCCAAACCAACATAGCCACTTACTGGAATGCTGGCAGCAGTACCTTCTCTTGAGGTGTCATGGGTTGTGCCATGAGGTCCTACAGCCCATTTCTCACTGCATTTGGGAAGGCTTCCTTATCTAGTTGATCTAGAATATCGTAAAGACTTTACTTAAATGTTTGGTTTTAATAGGCAATGGTATAGGAGAATATACTGCCAAGAAAGATACACATTGCTGGGGTTGTGTTTTGTATTTGGTAAGTGACTTAAAAAAATTGCTATATATAAGCAACCAGGGGCAAAAATAAGTCTTTATGTTTCCTTCTTAGATATAAGCTCTGAGTATTCTAAGCAAATTCTAACCAACACTCAAGCATATACTTAATATATGGTTGTTGCTGTTTTTCAGTCACTAAGTTGTGTCCAATTCTCTGCAGCCCCATGGACTGCAGCATGCCAGGCTTCCCTGTCCTTTACTATCTCCCAGTGTTTGCTCAAACTCATGTCAGCTGAGTCAGTGATGCCATCCAACTATCTCACCTTCTGTAACCCCCTTCTTCTCTTGCTCTGAATCCTTCCCAGCATCAGGGTCTTTTCTAATGAGCTGGCTCTTTGAATCAGGTGGCCAAAGTATTGGAGCTTCAGCTTCAGTATCAGTCCTTGCAATGAATAGTCAGGGTTGATTTCCTTTAGGATTGACTGGTTTGATCTCCTTGCTGTCCAAGGGACTCTCAGGAGTTTTCTCCAGCATCATAGTTCTAAAGCACCAATACTATTGTATCTTGCAAACAATGTGTGTGTGTTCTCAGTCATCTCTGACTCTTTGCGACCACATGGACTATAGCCCCTCCAGGCTCCTCTGTCCATGGAATTTTCCAGGCAAGAATACTGGAATGGGTTGCCATTTCCTTCTCCAGGGCATCTTCCTGACCCAGGGATCGAACCTGTATCTCTTGCATCTCTTGCATTCATAGGTAGATTCTTTATTGCTGTGCCACCTGGGAAGCCCCTTATAAACAATAAAATCAAGTAATTACTTCAAACAGGCAATGTTTAGATATATACAAAAAGGATTACAAGTACTAAAAAAAACCCCATGTATTAAAATACAATATTTTATTTATTTCTCACCTAAAAAACAAGCAACCCAGAATTAAGATATACATAAACTTCTCAAATTTACCCCTAATAAAATTTTGAATATTTATACAGTTTCTACAGAAACATACAGTGTATCAAAATCTGCATAAATCAAATTTATAAAATGTGTAGAAATGCATAGTGATATTATCAACTTACAAAGCAAGGATATGGAATTATTTCCAAAACAGCCTACAGTAGAAAATAGTCATTATGGCAGCAGCTTCTGATGTTTTTCATGTTTGGTAAGGTTTCTGATTTCAATATATAGAGTCCTTTTTTATAGAGTATCTTAATGAATTGCACAAAATACCCATTTAAAATTTACATGCACAGTTTCTGTGCCACTGTTCTTAGGCCTATGCATAGTTAACAAGGTTATAATCTATTCAACACGGAAAATGCGACCTACCAGCAAACACAGAAGTATTAAACACCAATTCTCTTAGTTTCTTACTTATGGTTATTTTGCAATTATATAGGCATAGAAATGTATTCCTTTTTAAACATCCCTAGAGATGAATGAAAGCTCAAATGGTTGATCAGAGATCAGGAGCAAAATACAAATTGACGATTCAAAATTATAAATAAAACTGTTTAAGATGTTTAACTTTGACTCTCCAAATTTAAGAGCTAAGCTTGGAAGAAGCAAGTTTGTAGGCTTTTCTTTTTAAATAAATGTACGTGCTCTTTTCTGTTTTCTTTTTTAAGCTTTAGTGAAATATATTTTTCTCTGGTAGTAGTTTGTGAATTCCTTCCATTGATCATGTAACAGGATCAGTCTCTAATTTACTTGCCATTCCCTGCCTCATTAATTTTCTTTTTATTTATTTATTTATTTATTTTTCCCTCTGATGGAGCATTTTAATCTTGTGGGGAATAAGAGACTATTTAGATATTAAAATCAATTGACCACTTGCAGTATTTGGTTTTCCTCTTGTAGGTACTATCTCAATAAATGTGTGAATTCAAACAAGTCTTCTCATTGGAAAAATAGTAACAGAAATATGCTTCCTAAAAAAAAAAACAAGAAACACTAGGGAACTAACAGATAATTGAACAGAAAGGAGTTCATATTTGTTCATGAACTGTATTTTTCAATAGGCTTTTTTAAAATTTAAAGACTGTGCAGGGAATTTCATGAAGAAATAAATGAAAGGTCCATTCATTCTTGACTATATAAATTGCACAGCTTAGGTTATAACACATAGTAGTCTTGTAAGGCTTAATCCAACAAGGGTTTGGAAATTCTCACCTTGGTTAGAACAAACCTTTGATGTGTTTACAGTGGTGTTGTGTTATTTGTGTTACTCTCATCTCAAGGTTTCAAAATTGAGAAATATTAATAGTTTTCTAAAGTGACAGGTAATGGGGAAAAGCCAATCCTCAGTGTCAGAGGACATTTTTTCTCAAATTAGTAGGCCCCCCTCATGCATTAGGAGTTGGGACTGACAGAGGGCAATGGAATGCCGACAAGTAGAGGAGTTAATGCCGCACAAATCTTCCAACTCTACGGAATAGCTCTGGATGTTCCATCTTGTCATTTCTTTTTTGAGCCATACAGCATTAAATTTCAGAGAAAATGGCAGCAAGTAAATTCAGTCCTCAGACAGGTAACGATTCCATCAATACCATCCTACAAATTGCATTCAAAGCTCCTGAAATAGTATACCAAGAAATGAAAGAGGCACTAAATGTGTTGAAATTCACCTTTCAAAAGAGCAGCATGACCGTGGAGGAAGGCCACCTTGGCTAATAACCTGTGGCAGTGCTTCAAAAAGATGTAAAATTAAATAAAGACATAACAGGCTGATAATCACCAAGTTACATAGGAAAGTCTGGTTACTCCAACCTTTTTTTTCAAGTGTGTTAAAAAAAAAAAATCAAACTGCCTTTCAGACCCCTGAGTGTAATCCCAAAGAAGACAACAATGCTTTTAACTCTGTTCTAAATAAAACAGAGCTAAACGCACAGATTACCAACATCATCTTAAAACAAAAAAGATGTAAACATCTACAAAGTTTAAGGTAAAAGCAGTTTTGTAAACAGTAACTGCAGATGATCATGTTATTGTAAAAATCACAGTTTATCAACGTCCTCAGGCTCCCACGGAGCCTCTGGGTTTGGAGCTGTACAGGTGACAACAGTTGCAGCAGGTTTCAGGCGGCTTTCAGTCCTGTATAAGTTTACGTGTCAGTAGGTAGGTTACTGATTTCTTTCAATCCTTCTAAACACTATGGATGTTATTTATCTCCCACTTTTGAGTCATTTTGCTGGAGTCGCAGTCGGAGATGAATACTTGATGGAGGACCTCTGAGCGATCCAAGCACTTTCCAGAAGGAATGTGAGTCAGTCTGTGCAGGTTCTGGAAAACACAGGGAAACACAGCGTTACACATGAGCTCTGTGCTATCACTGGCATTAGACAGGTCACCTCCTGGCTTTCGTAAGAAGACAATTCAAGCAAATTGGTCAGGTATGAACCAGCTTCACCCCAGACTCTGGGTTTCTCTTGTCAGTCTTCTACATTCTTTTGTTGTTCAGGCATGATGTACTACGGGTACCTCCAATTCAACACATACAAACTTAAATTCATCATCTTCTCCTCCAGACCAGCTCCTCTAGTTCCTATCCAGCTAATCCAGCTGTCCTGAGCTTAGGATAGCGCAGCTCAGGCTGCGTGCCCGCCTTCCTTCCTTTGAGTTGCCAGCTGAACACAGACATTTGCAGGGACTTGGGTTTGTACCCTTTCCCACCCCCACTGCCCTTGTCTTAGTCGAGTCCTTGTCACCTGCTGGAGGTTCAACTCAGCTCTCAGAGTGCAGTCCTCAGACTAGCTAAGATTGGGTCTGTAGGGTTGAAACAATTTCCTAAGAATGCAAAGACCTTAACTGCCTTTTCCACTGTATGGACATTTATACAGACAGTGCAAAAGCCCTGCTGGGTCAGAGAGCTGGGGCTGTAGCTTCAGTCAAGTGGTCACGGGCTCCATGGCCACAGACTCACAATTAGAAAAAAAAGCCAGTTTCATTTGAGAACGTCCTTGATGAAGCAGTAAAACATGTTAGTTTTATTAATCTTGACTCTGAGAGACAGTAGGTAAGAATGGCCAGAACATGGGCAGTTGCTGGACTTGAGGGCTGAACGAGCGCCTTTTCTTGTCATGTGACTTGAAAGGACAAATCGCAGGCAGATTACAATTATGCAAACTTGGGGCTGGGGAGAAATTTTACAGAAGATAAAGTGAGCCTGTCACTTCAAGGGGAAAAGAAAAACAATGTAAAGCTGACAGTTATTTGTTGCCACTGATAAAATCCAAGTTTTCAAGCAAAAATTTGAGTTTTAGAAAACCTGTATCCATCATCAAGAAAGTGACAGCACCACAAGATTTAAAGACTTTTCTGGTGAAAAGTGGTTATATTTGTGATTTCAGGGGCAGTGTAGGATGAAATGTGCCATCATTTGGAAGATCTGCATGACTTAGTGAGTCGATATTTTCCAAATGAGCTATGAAAGTGTGGTGTTACAAAAGATCCACTCAAAGTTTAAGACAGACAAGTGGGTTTAATGCAACAGAGGACAAAATGTTCACTGACAGGGATTCCAGATTCCACATTGCAAATAACTTTTAAGAAACTCCTGCACTTCCCCGGTGGTACAGTAGATAGGAATCTGCCTGCCAAGGCAGGGGGCACAGGTCCCCTGATCTAGGAAGATCCCACACGTGGCGGAGCAACAGCCCCTGGCAGCTCCAGAAGTGCACCACACCTCCTGAAGCCCATGCTCTTGGGTCTGGGAGCCGCAGCTGCTTGAAGCCTGGGCACCTAGAGCCTGTGCTCCGCAATGAGAAGCCCGTGCAGCAGAGCTAGAGTGGAGCCCCAACTCACAGCAGCTAGAGAAACCCTGGGCACAGCTATGGAGACCCAGCACAGCTGTAAACAAATGAATGAATGAAAAGAAACCACCACCTACACACTTGTGTAGCACAATTATCTGAAAAGGCTATTAATTTATCCCTTGTTTTCAAACTGCATGTCTACACAAGGCTGGATTTTCCTCAGGTACTCAACTAGAACAACACCTTGCATCAGACTAAATGCAGAAACAGAGTAGGAATCCAGAGTTCTTCTATTAAACCAGACGCTAAAGGCATTTGTGAAACTATAAAACAGTGCCACTCTTCTCATTGTGGCGGGGAAAATAGCTATTTTTCTTTAAAAGTGTTATTTATATTAACATGTAATAGGGTTATGAGTGTTACGTTTACACAAATACGTACATCAATACTCTAACAGTTCTCAGGTTTAATTCCCAATTCAAAAACCCCATTAGCTGTAAGCTGCATAATAGATCTCCCTGGGAGTGTGTCAGCAGTTAGTAAGGATGTAAACGGGTCCAGAGGAGCAGAGTGAGAACTGCTGACTGAACTGGCCTCCTGCTCACCAGTCCAGACTTGACAATGTTTCCAGAATTATCTTCCTGAAAGTACCCACTGTTTCCTATCACTGTGATCCTCAGCTAAGGTCGATCACTCCCCAAAGACCATAAAAAGTTCCATGCTCTTTCCCATGGAGAACAACTTAGGGAACCAGAAAACACCCAGCTCCTAGAATTCTCTCCACTAAGATGCTATATGACTCTGCTCACTCGTCATCGCATTCCTCCTCCATGAAAAGTCTCATCACACCTCAAGATTCCGTGCAGTGATACTACTTCCTACCTGAAACTCACCAGAAATAAAGCCTCCTATTAATCTCTCTTTCCTACCCTATGGTACTTCATTTCTTTAATAGCTTGCTTTTGTTGCTTATTTATTATTTTTGACTGTGCTGGGTCTTCCTGGCCGGGTGCCAGCTTCCTCTTCTCTAGTTGTGGTGAGCAGGCTTCTCACTGGGGTGGCTTCTCTTGTGGAGCCCGGGCTCTGGGGTGCATGGGGTTCAGCAGTTGCTGTGTCTGGGCTCCCAGGCTCTGGAGCGCAGGCTCGGCAGTTGTGGCGCATGGGCTTTGTTGCTCTGTGCAGTGGGGTCTTCCCGGATCAGGGATCAAACCTGCGTCTCCTGCATTGGCAGGCGGATTCTTCACCACTGAGTCACCAGGGAGGCCCCATTTTGCTTATTTTTATTTCTACATTTTTTCCTTCTCTTCCATTATAGTATGATGGGCTTTAGCTATTTTTTGAAAGGCCCCAGGGAATATTTATTAATAGTAACATCTGATATACAGACTGATATTCGGTGCTGTGCCCTTTAAAATATAGTGTCTAAAATATATGCATTCCATTTTTTATCCATTCCTTTTCATATTGTTTTGCATCTGTTAACCTTTTTTTTTACTAGTTAACTAATATTGTCCTTACTCACCCCTAGGCTTTACTGCTATTATTCATCTTTCTTTGTGGAAATAAATGCTCTCTGTTCTCTGGGAGTTATATTAATCTTCTCCTTCCTAACATCAGCAACTGACACAAACTTACTGTTTCTTGGTAATTATCTATGCAACATATATAATTCCCATAACTGGGAATATTCAGCTAGGCCATTAACATCGTCACTACATGGCAAACAAGTGTTTTCTGGCAGGGAGGGCATGACAACAAATACAAGATGTGTAAAGAAAGTTAAGGGCTGCCAGCTTCTTTCAGTTTGGGGGAGCTTTTTCAACTTTTTGTTTCACAATAAATTGATTTACTTTAGCCAAGTCTAGACTTTGAAAATTATAGAGTACCATTCGAATGTTGGAATCCTCAACTTGGCATACGACACTGAAAATTCACACCTGAAATAAAAACACTGCTCCCACAGAGTCAAATGAAGAACTAAATGTGGCCTTTAAAACAAGCAACAGACAACACATATCCTGCATTCAACAGCCAGGAGGAGAAGCTGTGAAGCCTGGAATCTAACACGTTACTTGTTCAACTCTATCGCCACCTGCTGGACAACAGGCAGCAATATTTTAAAAGTTAAACTAAAAGAGCCATTCATTAAAACTATATATACATATGTATATATAAATGAGCCATTCATTAACATTATATATATTATCATTTAGATTAAAAAGATCAGATTTCTATATTAGAACAATGGTGATGATTGCCTCAGGGAACCCTGGTTTCCCTATATGGATAAATGAACAGTGGGTCTGCATGGACCCTGGGTGGTGCCCGTCCGTGATGACATTGTGCTAGAGAATAAAAGGGGTGCTCTGTTATTGAATGGTGAGTCTCCAGTGATCAGGAAAATGAGAGGGAAATGCAAGCCAGTGAGAATGCAGATTTTAAGGTTTACATGTCTCAACTCCATATATTAAAACGAAAAGCATATACTTCAGAACGAAGATGCAGAATACCTTGAAGTACTGCCACTCCTTAAATTCATTCAGATTGCAGTGTGTGATCATAACTTTGGATCCGTCAGGCCCCTTCGTCAGACACTGGTCGTACTGCATGAGCTGATTGGCTTCATTGATTCGGAAAAGCTATTTAAAGAAGAAAGAAACTCAAGTCTTATAATTAGACTCAATGACTACCCTATTTCTCTATCACATTTCTGTATGTTCAGAACTGCAAGTCCAAAGACAGGGATTAGTCATTTTGATGGTAGTGAAGATCGCTTCTAACTATTAGAAGACCACTTCTAACTATTTAGCCTTTTAGATACAGAATCGGTCGTTAAGATATTAATCACACCAACAGTGTAAGAAAATGAAAATGTGGAAACAGACCTGATAATGTATCACCATCTAAATTAGAGACAAGAAAAATACTCACATAGGAAGGGAAGAAAATATGTGGTTGCTATTCTCAGTCATGTCTGACTCTTGCAATCCCATGGACTGTAGTTTGCCAGGTTCCTCTGTCCATGGGATTTCCCAGGCAAGGATAATGGAGTGGGTTGCCATTTCCTCCTCCAGGGGATCTTCCCAACGCAGAGAATGAACCCACGTCTCCTGCATTACAGGCGGATTTTTTACCATCTGAACCACCTGGGAACACGACTGGTAATAGCATCCCAGCTTCTTGGGGGGAATATGTGGAAAACTGAACAATATCTGAACAAACAAAACTGTTAGGGAGTGAGGCTTACACAATTTTACACTCAAGCAAGAATATATTCTAGTCTCTTATATGAGACACAAATTCTAGTTTGAGGTTGCTTACGTAAAAACCAATACTGCTCTTATCCCCTCATTTAAGCAAATGCTTCAGCACTGTTGGTTTTTCACAGAATGTTTTACTTTATCAAACAATCACAGTTACCAAACTGAAAGCCAGGCTAAAGCCTGTGTTGCATCAGCGCGTTGGCTCCCAGTGCCTACCAACTGCATCTGGAACCCGGGAGCCAGCGGTGTACCTGATTCCCGCCCATCCTGTGGCAGGGGCCCAGCTCCACAAAGCCTCCATTGGTTTTCCCCATGCTGTCGATGCAGTACACAGTTTCAAAGCCTCTGATCTGAAAGAAATGAACAAAGGGTCACAGGCTGGTAACGGTTTAGATTCTGATAAGCTCTAGCAGGAGGTCAGAGAACTTTGTCTTGAGGCTGAGGTCCACATGGAGGGTGGGGTATGTGCAGCCTGGTACCTACTGTCCGGCCTCTGGGAACACAGAGCTATAGTCATCTCTCAGACCACTTATGGTCTTTTTTTCCCCCTACTTATCATATTGATTTGTAAAGCAATTTTGTTACATGCAAAGAGATAGGGAGGGTTCCCTGTTGTTCTTAGATTTATAAGGTTGTTTATACTTGAAAAGTCATTGGTTAGGACTTCCCTGGTGGTACAGTGGACAGAAGTCCACCTGCAAATTCTGGGGACCTGGGTTTGATCCCTGGTCTGGGAAGACTCCACATACTGAGAAGCAGCTAGGCCGTGCTCCGCAAGAAGAGAAGCCCTGCAGTGAGAAGCCCACGCACCACAACCAGCAAGTAGCCGCCATGGGCTGCAACTGGAGAAAAGCCCGTGCAGCAGCCAAGACCCGGCCCAGCCAAAAAACAACGATAATGGTAACAACTAATTTTTAAAAAGCCACCGGTTAGATAGTGTGAAAGCACTTATGGTCTGATAGTCAACACTGGAAGGGGCTCATTTCAATGAAGGCCCTTGGCCTATAAATTTCCATAAAAGACAACAGAAGAAAGAAATTTAAAAATACCATTAGTACCATTTCAGATCCATGAGAAGCAGAGCAAAGGGACCTGACTACAGTGGTCACAGACACTGGCCCTAAGTATCTAGACCATCAGTGAACCTGGGAAGTAAGGCTCCCACTCCTGACAGCTGTATCCAGGGGCTGGGGTTCATGGAGGGGCAGAGGGGTAGCTGTGACAGCAGGCCGGGCAGTGAGGCTCCTCTCTGACTATGGACATTGCAAGTAATAATAAACAACGTGTGTGCTCAGTGGTGTCTGATTCCTTGAGACCCCATGGACCATAGCCCACCAGGCTCCTCTGTCCATGGGATTCTCCAGGCAAGATACTGGAGTGAGTTGCCATTTCCTTCTCCAGGGTATATTTCCCACCCAGGGATCAAACCTGGGTTTCTGGCATCTCTAGCTTTGGCAGGTGGATTCTTTACCACTGAGTCAAATGGGGGGAGTCAAGCTATAGCTGACAAATTAAATAATACAGACCACCTATGGAAAAACTGTATATATTGTAAGTACGTGGCAAACATGTGCTTCTATCTCTGGAATGCATGTTTTGTACAAAAACAATCTTCTCCCTTTTGGGAAATACAGATTTATAACTTGATTAGAGATCACTATTGGCATCAGTTGAATGCATGTTTTGTACAAAAACAATCTTCTCCCTTTTGGGAAATACAGATTTATAACTTGATTAGAGATCACTATTGGCGTCAGTTGGCAGCTAGATGTGCTTGTCGGGGCTCTGGGTTAAAGGTGGACATCTGAGAGCCATCAGCGTGTGAAGGGTGGGCTCTGAATCCTCTACTGGACAAGCTCACCAAGAGAATTCATCCCTTCCACACAGAAGGCTCTAAGCTAGTGAGGAATTCTCGAAAGCAAAAGATAACCAAACCAAAATACAGTCTGGGCTTTCAGGGGCTCTGGTCCAGCTGGGAGTTAAACACAGCTCATCAAAATAGAAGACGGAAATACGGGACAGAGAACTGTTAGGACAGAGGAGCAGAGAGAGATCAAGCACATCCTGCTACCCAAACCACTGACCTCTTACCAAAAAGGGCAGGTCACCTTGCGCTACCTGCTCCTCTAAGCGCTGGGGCTCCTCAGGGACAGATCTAGCCTCTTACCTCTACATTCTTCTCACTCAGTCGCACGAAACGTGCTGCGGGCTCCAAATATACGTCACATCCTTAGATCTACATGTAGCCTCCTTTCTGGGCCCAAGGTCTCCTGGACAGCCCAGAGGGGTGTCTACCAGGCCATGCGTGCCCTCTTGACCCCTCTCCATGCACCCTCACTGGCAACTTCCTCATCGTGGCTGACACCCAATTCGCTGGGCAAATATCGGGTTTGGCCAAAAAGTTCGTTCGGGTTTCTCTGTGACATTGCATGGAAAACCCAAACGAACTTTTTGGCCAACCCAATAAAACCAAACTAGCTGTCTGCCTGGCCCACACCCTCCACTCACTTGCCTTGTTTTCCACCAAACTTCCCCGCCTCAAATTCTTCTCTCTTCCCCAACATTTCCATCTCGCTCTGGTTTCTCCTGAGCTCAGTCTCCAAACACACACACGACCACCCAGCTGACACTTACTTCTCCCCAGTCGACATTTTTGGGCGGCAGAGGGTAGTGTGAGGTGATGTCATAAGCTATTTCTTCCATGAACCATTTGAAACTCTTACAGTTGTGATCTTCTCGAAACTTCTTCAGCTCTGATATATCCCCATATGCTAAGGCCTTCGATTCAGGGCGACTGGCATAGAAGTAGTCTTTGTACTCATCCCACCAGACTTCCACAACTCTAACGTAATTCTGGGGGGAAAAAGAAATTAACATTATTATAAAAAAATAAAAATATTTGTACTATCATAAACAGTCTCTTCCTGACATAGGAAGTATGACAAACTCGTTTCAAGAGGACTGTGTATTTAATTAAGTGTGTGCAAATGAGCTCATGACCCTGACATGTCACGATCGTGAGTGTTCAACCAAAGAGTGGAGGACACAGAATCTGGTATCACGGTGCTAAAGGTCACGTGTGCGTGCGTGCTCAGTTGCTCAGTCGTGTTTGGTTCTTTGTGACCCCATGGACAGTAGCCCACCAGGCTCCTCTATCCATGAGATTCTCCAGGCAAGAACACTGGCGTGGGCTGCCATTTCCTTCTCCAGGGGATCGTCCTGTCTTAGGGATTAAACCTGAGTTTCCTGCATCGGCAGGCAGGTTCTTTACCACTGCACCACCTGGGAAGCCCTAAAAAGGTTACACACTCTAAGATAATATGTTCCCTCCTGCTGATGAAGCTGAGTGAAGAAAGGGTTTGTGAGAAGCTGGCTGGAACCACCCCCACCCCTCACCCTGTCCCCTGCTCCTGCCCAGAACAATCTCCTCTCTGAGCACCTCACTGTTGGCACGTGCAGAAACCACAGGGATAAACAATAGCTCTGCTCACTCAGACATACTCCTGCAGGTGCCTCTGCCCGTCTGGTAACAACTGTACCTGAACCACTTCACTGTAGCCCAGAATTAAGTGGATATTTCCCCCTCCCCATGCCCCAGTGGTGCATCCTGAAAAGCAACCAGAGAACAATCAAGTAAGCTGACATGCGATAACTAAGACCTAACTTCTGCTGTTGTACTGAACGCAGGTGTGAATGGAAGCGATGGATGGAGTACAGACCCAGCGAGGTCCTCGCACCTGGACATCAGCTGGCAGTAAACTTTATAAAGGACTTGGGAGTCCGTCTTTTCCGCTGGGTGGCCATACTGTTTCTGCTGCTACTACTCATCTCTGCTGTTGCAGTGAGAAAGCAGCACAGGCAACATGCAAAGCAACAGCAAACCTCGGTTCCAACGCAACTTTACTTCCTAAAAGGGGCTGCACTGGGCCCGCTGGCCAAGGTGACTGACCATTCTATATCAGGAGCGGGAACATCTAGTATTCAGATTAAATGTTTTCTTGGCTACAAGGTAACTATCAAAGGTGAATGCCTGGCCACGGGCCTGTTGCTGCAAAAGCCTGTGGGCTCAAGAAGTTCTAAGTGGCAGCCTCCTAAAAGAGCACAATATTATTGCTAAATATTTTGAATTCTTGCAAATGCATCCAAAGTTAGACACAGTCCGTGTCTTCTAGGTACTCATGAACATGAAGAATTCAGGGCATACAAGGTTACAGTAACAAAAAGGAGGAGCATTTAAGTATTTGGGATGGGGGACAGGGGGGGCTTGGTTTGAAGGAGTGGTTAGTGAGTTGGGGTCGGGACTTGCAGCAAAGGGCAACACAGCTATGTGACAAACCATGGTGTGTGTGGAGCCCTGAAGGAGGTCTGTTACCACCTCTGGATGCAGGATTCACTGAGAGAAAAGCTGCCTCCATTTCTCCATTTAAAGTGAAAAGCGTGTTAGTCGCTCCAGTCATGTCTGACTCTGGGACTCCAAAGACTGTGTAGCCTGCCAGGCTCCTCTGCCCATGGGATTTCCCAGGCAAGGATACTGGAGTGGGTTGCCATTTCCTTCTCCAGGGGATCGTCCTGACCGAGGGACTGAACCTGCATCTCCTACTCTACTGTCTGAGGTACCAGGGAAACTCCTTCGGATAATTAAGAAGTGAATCTGTGTGAAGCATTTAGATTTTTGTACATACTCAGCTCTCACGAAGTGCCAGCTCTCAGTGACATCAGTGTTCGTTTTTAGGGACTTTGCATGTCAACTCTCAGCTGACAGCCATCTGCATAGAAGGGTCTATGCAGGCAGCAGACATCAGATTCAGTTTCCAAGAGAATAACCCTGACGGGGAGTGGAAATGGCCTGAGGGGTGGGACGGAGGGGAGAGGGATGGGGGAGGTGGGTGGGTGAGCACCCATGGGAGACCTGAGGGCCTTTGCTGGGCAAGCAGAGACTGGAACCAGGGGCTGTGTGGGAGGTGGGAGGTGGTGAAGAGACTACCTGCCTCCTCATCTCACCTCGTGGGCTCAGGGGTCACAGGAAAAGGAACCATCTCCAGGGAAAAGTTAATGGCTCAGCTCTGACAATGCTGAGCCGGAAAAGTCTGAGGACCACCTAAGACGAGGGTTCTAGGGAATTCCCTGGCGGACCAGTGGTTAGGGCCCTGTGCTTTCACT
>SJYQ01000122.1:678422-789436 GCA_006410935.1 Redunca redunca | reverse complement strand
AAAAAAAAAAAAACAAAACACCTCAAACAGAAATTTGGAAAATGTCACATAAAGCTGAAAGGTTGTATAATTTCCTGATGTTTGCCATTTCAGTATCCTGGTATGACAACATGCCCAGACCCCACCAGCTTTTTGCATGACATCAGACACTGTTCCCAAACTGAATTCGAGCATCATCAGTAGCGCAACAGGGAGAGAGAGACCAAAAGCAGAACCATAAGATCAAAAAAATAAAATTAGACACATTTAGAAACCTACACTAGCATCTAACTAAACAATTCATTTGGGGCCACTCTTTAAAAGATGGTAAAAATGTTCTAGTAAAAAGACCAAAAAAGAGAGAAGAGCATAAATTTTTCTATTTGAAGAGGCACAAGAAAGGAGAAAGGAAGATTCTGGAATAACGTCTCCTTTTAATCAAATATTCTTCTGAGAATAAAAGAATTCTGTGTAACATTTCCCAAAGTCATGTATTTTTGTTCATCAAATTTAACTGGCATAAAATTACTATTTAAGAGCATATAAAACAAAAGAAAGAAAAAAAAAATCTTGTTACTGCCTTTTGTTGTTAATACTACCCTCCAAGGCATCAAAGTAGATACAGAACTTGGATGGTAAGTAAAATTTACACATTTTAAACTTATAGAATGATACTATTGTCAAAAGAACAAAATTTCATGTCTAGTCCACTTTCCCAGGTGGGCTCAGTGGTAAAGAACCCGCCTGCCAATGCAGGAGACATGGGTTTGCTTCCTGGGTCAGGAAGATCCCTGGAGGAGGAAATAGCAACCTATTCCAGTATTCTTGCCTGGGGAATCCCATGGACAGTGGAGTCTGGCGGGCTACAGTCCATGGGGTCGAAAAGAGTCAGACATGACTTAGCGACTAAACAAAATAACAAACAAAAACCTAGGAGAAGACTGCAAGGCTTTTCTTGTTTTCCACCTGTATTTGGAACTGATACCATAAAGCATGCCCACCCTCCAAGTCTGCCCCCAGATGGAGCTTGCTTTTAAGAAGAAAGCAACCACAAAGATGAAAGGGTGAATTTAAACCCCTGAAACAGCGCAAAGAAAGAAATCCTTTCAGAGTCTGAGACAGCATCTACAGTGTTAATAATATATATATATATAAATATATTTATATATATATATAATTAGCTTGGCAAGAGGTTAATAGGTTAGCAGCGACTGGAGAAAAGAAAAAAAAAGGTAAGTGATTTAGTGATTACCGATATGGTTCAGTTTTTGTCTTTCTCAGTCTCTTCTCTCGGGGGGTCAGAGGCACCCGTTTCCAGAGCATACTCCAGTCCCATGCTCCTCGGGCATACCCATCTTCGTCACCACCCCCTTGGGGCACAATCTCATATGTGTTGCCATTTATGACATCTATGAGCGGCACAGTACAAATGGTTCTGTGTTGTGTTGTTGATGGATGGCAGCAAAGATGAAATGCAAGGGCGTGTGGGGACCCACGTGTTTACACCAGGACATGGGGAAGGAAGAAAAAAAAGTACTTAGAAACATTCCACGTTAAAAAGAGGAAGTAGTGAGCTTTACCGATAAGGTTCAGTTTTATGTTTTCTTTTGGCCTTTTCCTTGTGACTCAGGGGGATTCGCTTCCATAGCAAACTCCAGTCCCAGGCCCCTCTGGCAAAACCATCTTCATCCCCACCTTGCTGAGGCTCAATGGAATAGTCATTCCCATCTATGTAATCTATTAGAGGCACAGTGCATGTGGTTCTGAAACATTTACAGAAAATGAAAAAGCATTTAAGAAACCCAACACTTAGTAGTTGAGCAGGTCTAAATGTATTATCTCTTGTTATTCTGGGTTGCTCTATTTTTTCCCCCACTAAGGGAACTTAGGACTTCCCTAATGGCTCAGACAGTAAAGAATCCACCTGCAATGCAGGAAATGCAGGTTCAATCCCTGGATCAGGAAGATCCCCTGAGAAGGGAATGGCAACCCACTCCAGTATTCTTGCCTGGAGGATCCCATGGACAGAGAAGCCTGGAAGGCTATAGTCCATGGGGCTGCAAAACAGTCAGACACAGTTTAGCAACTAAGCAGCAGCAGGGGACATTAATATCTAATGGGAGATCGACGGGAATGAGTGCCTTGAAAAGTCAAGGAGGCTGTTTTCATAAGAAAAGGGGAGAGGGGACGTCCCTGGGCTCACAGACAAATGTTAGGGACAAAGAGCCGTATCCTTGAACTTAGCAGCGTGTCCTTATTTTCACTCTGGTCCTACAGGCACGCTCTCTTGGTAACTTCACATTATTTACCAGGTTTCCCTGCCCATTTTTTTTCCCTCCTTGCTCTTCCATTCAAAATCAGTGTGTGTGTGTGTGTGTGTGTGTGTCTGTGTGTGTGTGTGTGTGTGTCTGTGTGTGTGACTTCCCTGGGGGTCCCGTGGTTAAGACTTCAAGCTCCCATTGCAGGGGGCAAAGGTTCGATCCTTGGTCAGGGAACTATCTGGAAATTAAGAGCCCACCTGCCTATAAAGGCCTGGCCTAAGACAAAAAACAAACATAAATAAATAAAGATTACAGTTTCTTTAAAAAAAAAATGAGTGTGTGTGTGTAGAAAGATAATACCTGCTACACTTTCAGCAGTGCTCCCAACTCTGCTGCTTTTACTTATTTGGAAGAAGTTATTATGAAAATCTGTTTCTGTACATTTACTTGATCTTCTATCCTACTTCTTTTATTGCAAAAAATTAGCTTTTATCACACACACACACAAAAACACACAAAAATCCCTAAAAACCTGCTGAATAGCATAAATAGTGGCCTGAGAATTTGGAGTAAAAAAAAATACCTTTTATCTGGGCTTCATAAAAATGCTAGTGCTATATGACTAATTAGGTATAGTGCCAACTCTGCTAAGATAATTGTTACACTGCTTGTTCTGGTGTTCGTTTCATCAGAAAGGGTTTTAAAAGGCATCTCCTAAAATGGAGATTACTGTTTTTTACAACCACGGTTAAGGTATGTTTTAGATGTTTAGAAACCAAGGAGAAGGGGAAAATCCTTGGGGCTCAGGATTTCGACACAGGGGCTTTATTCCCGCCTGTGGACTCCTGCAGGCCAGTCGAGAGGCCAGTGGAATGACCTCACTCACCCTGCCCACATCCCAGAGGACTGCCCACCCTCACCAGGAGAGAGGAAGGCTAGCTATCTCTCCTCGTGGGAGTCTTGTTTTTCTCGGGTTTCTAAGTATGCAGTGGAAGGTGTCCCAGAGGGATCTCAGCTGGATTCTTCATAAACTGTCCGAGTTGGGGCAAATTCATGAATTTCTCTCAGTATCAGCATTCTCTTTAGTTAAAGAGAGGTAATAATATCTATTTTGCAGGGTTGCAGTGAGGATAGAACCAGACAGCATGCAGAGATCATTGTTGATAGATCCTGGGATGATACAGTCCTCTGAAAGGTCTTCCTCTGACTCAGGCCACAGACACAGGGACATGTCTTATTTCCTTCTTAAAGTTTTCATTTCAATTAATTGTTTGTTTCTGGCCGCTGTGGGATCTTAGTTACCTGACCAGGGATAGAACCCACGTACCCAGCATTAGAAGTATGCAGTCTTAACCACTAGACTGCCAGAGAAGTCCCCCTTTATTTTTTCTAGATTCTGAAATAGTAAGGATTCTGGACCAAAAGCAGGGAAGGCTTTGGGAACCAGAAGACTGGTACTGCTGTCAACAGTTTCAGACCCGCTGTAAACTGAACAGTGATCACCACGATCCCATGGGACAGCTGTCCACTTCTAAACTTTAAAGGTCATGTGGAAATCCAAGGCTTTGACACAGATGACAGCTAGCCCATACTAGGTAAAATAATGATTTCCAAGGTCATACAAAAACCAGTAGGCATAATTTCAAAGCATGCTCCTTCAGGTCTTCAGAATGTTACCACAGTGTGGAGGGGACAGTTAACATATTACTCTTAGAGCAAGCTTGTGGAGCTGGGGGAAGTCTCTTTACTGACCTAACCATAAGGAGATTCTAAGTGAGATGTGCTGGGCTCATTCCAAATGTCTAACTGCCTGCATTTGAATCAGTCCCACGTTTCCGCCAAGCTCCACTCAGGGAAACAACTAGCTAGAAAATAATACTCAACACGCAACTTGATACACTGAATGGAAATGAAATCAGGATGGGAATATTATTTGTCCTTCTAGGATGAGGTTTACTTTTCAACCAGGAAAGGAAATAAGAGCAAGGTAATGTTACCTGTCCTTAGATATGGGAGCTACAAGCGGTGCATACCAGTTAACCGCCACCTCACAGTGGGCATCGAGGTATATTAGAACCTTAAAGAAAAGAGGCAGGGTGAAAAAAAACTCACCTACGGGACATCATCCATCACGTACAATTTTAAACTAGATGCTAAGATAAATTGGCCATAGAGTCAATTTTGATATTTAAGTTGTCTGGTTAAGTTAGCATTTTCATTTCAATTTTAAAAAATTAAAGTGGTACCTAAAAATGTACATGATCTTTTAGTTACAAAATCCAAAACAGACACAAAAAATATTGAATGTTTCCTACCTGTCCAAGTTTGGCCTTCTGGGCACCGATACTTCGTGCCTGAATTAAACCTTCTCTTCTCTCATTTCGAAATACCTTGACTAGGCCATTCCACAGTTTAATATAGTCATCCAGTTTTTCTTTTAAGTGTTCTATGAATAAAAAACTCAGTCAATATTATATATTTGTGGTTATAAACCAGTTAAGCTATCATTTTTCTCAAGAAAAAAGGATAGGCAACAGGTCAGTAATTTTACACAGAAGCATGCTCAATGTTAATGTATAGAGAAGCAAGGTGAAGTGTATTATTAAAGTTAAAATTCTGAGCTTAATACACCTATGGAGAACTATTAATAGTTAGCCTGAGAATGATCAAAACTCTCTAAACATACAGAACAAATAACGACTATGCCAACTGACATGAAAACTTAAAACAATTCAAATGTTAATATTCTATCTAGAAGCTTTCAGGCACAATAGTTCTTTGGCTTTTGGCAGAAGCAATGGTTCAGGATTTCTGAAGATGCACTGTCTATGGATAACATTACACAGCCTCTTGGAATCCACACGGGGTATAGGTTAACATTTGTCTCTGAGCCATCCTCCCCCTACAATCAGTGATGAAGGGAGTAGTCTTGATGTTATGATCAGTATAGTTCGCATCAAGCTGGCAAATAACAACAACAACAAAAAATCCCATCTTCTCTGTATTTTAAGCATCAACACATGTGTGCATGTGTGTGCATTAATTCGCTTCAGTCATGTCTGACTTTGCAACCCTGTTAACTGTAGCCCACCAGGCTCCTCTGTCCATGAGATTTTCCAGGCAAGAATACTGGAGTGGGTTGCCATTCCCTTCTCCAGGGGATCTTCTGGACCCAGAGATTGAACCTGTGTCTCTATGTCTCCTGCATTAGCCAGCAGGTTCTTTACCACGAACGCCACCTGGGAAGCCCCCGACAAGTGTGTTTGTGTAAATGTTTACTTATAAATATGTATTTATATGTTATAAATTTATGTGTTTATATTTCATTTATAAATATTTATAAATTTATAAATAAATACTCACACATTCATCTAATAAATACATATATCATTTACATACGTATGGATGTATATATGGGCTTCCCTGGTGCCTCAGTAGTAAAGAATCCACCTGCAGTGCAGGAGACACAAGAGACACGGGTTCAATCCCTGGGCGGGGAAGATGCCCTGGAGAAGGAAATGGCTACCCACTCTTGTATTTTTGCTTGGAGAATTCCATGGACAGAGGAGCCTGACAGGCTACAGTCCATAGTCACTAAGAGTTGGATACAACTGAAACTAAAGCAGCTGAGCATGCACTCACACAAGTATGCAATGAAAAGAAAAGTGAAAGTGAAAGTCGTATCTGACTCTTTGTGACCCCATGGACTATACAAGCCATGGAATTCTCCGGGCTAGAATACTGGAGTGGGTAGCCTTTCCCTTCTCCAGGGGGATCTTCCTAACCCAGGGACTGAACCCAGGTCTCTCCCATTGCAGGCAGATTCTTTACCAGCTGAGCCAGAGGGAAGACCAAGAATACTGGAGTGGGTAGCCAATTCCTTCTCCAGGGGATCTTCCAGCTCAAGAATCGAACTGGGGTCTCCTGCATTGCAGGTGGATTCTTTACCAACTGAGCTATCAGGAAAGCCCTCTATATTTATATACACACACACAAATATACACATACATACATATGTTTGTAACTTGGTAGAGAAAATTTTGGGTTACAAAAAAAAGATACATTTGTTAAACTTTCCATCTTGGCTTCGGAGCTGCAACAGAACGGTTTTTGTTTGTATCTCTATGAGCCTATGAAAGTGGTTCATCACAGCCACAACTAATTCCTGGATTCTTAAAGACATTTCTTGAGTCACAAAAGTTCTTTTTAAGTTGTTTAAAGTTTTAGCCCACTAATACAAAAACAAGGCAAAAAACAGCTGTATTTAGTGATGAGCTAGTAGTTAATGGGCAAATCAAGCTGTACACTTAATACTTCACTCATTTTTAAGGAGCTTATAATTAGCAAGACACCCACACAAGAGTATTCAAAACTGAGAAGAAAAACTTTTCCTTTCTCTATTTTGGCAACCAGTTTTAATGAGAATTATAAATAAAATTCTCATGCTGAGTTGCAATTTTTCCCCAGAAAGTCTCGGTAATTTTCCCTTCAATAAAAGGTTTTTTGTTGTGTTTTGTTTTTAAAGCTCTTACTTTACCTTTTTTTTTTTTTTTTAGTTCAATACAGCCCTAAGTTGGTTTTTTTCTAAAGCCCTTCTGAATTACATTAGGTATTTTCATTCACGTATGTTATCTAAATAAATCTAAATAAATTATTATCGTCAGAAACCTGTTTCTGTTCTTTAAATCTAAGTAAGATAACTTGGCCACCATAGGGTCTCATCAACGCCAACACCGAGGTGGAGGGATCCTGGTCCCAAACAGGAAACACCTCTCCTGGGAGGTGATCATCCTGCCCAGCCTGGGACCACTGCTGGGCCACGTGACTTGCTGTGACCATTAAGAGGTGGGTGGAAATGATGAGTAGTTGTGAGTGGAAGTGCTCTTCCAGCCTCCTTTGCTAAGCCCTGCAAGGACGCGTGGTCCCTGCAGCCTTTGGCTGGAGGCACAGGTGGAGAGGGGTGTGTTCAGTTTAAAGGCCTGAAACCCTTGCGTTTTGAGGACACTGTAACTTCCAGAAACTCGAGGTTTCTGAGCAGCCACCTCTTTTGTGGGGTTTTATATTAATTAGTTAAGTGTGTTGTCTTTCAGAGAAAAAAATTATAACTCAAAGTTTTAATTATTGAATATACTGGGGAAAGAAAACAAACCTAGTTTTCAGTCAAGTCATGTTTACCAAACTTTGTGTAATTTTACTGAGGCTTGGGCTGACAAATGTCAAGGTTGTTTTGAAATTGGGAGAAGTAATTAAAGGGTCCAAGGGTAGCCCCAACCAATGACTCTGCACTCTGAGTGAAGAAGATTCTATATGTAATTGCTTTTTATAAATGTGTTACAAGAGGCTGTTAGAGATTTGGAACAACAGAAGCACTGATCACACAAACATTAAAATGGACAAAAAACTTAACCACAAAATTTTGTTCTTTCCTTGGGCCAAGCAAGAACACAAGATTTTAGAATGGGAAACACCTTATGATGTATCTTCACTTTTTTAAAGACTATGCTGAGCTTTTTAACTTGTATTAATAATGTAGTGGTTCTTAAAATCTGTACAAGCATGACATGGAATTTCTGTTATTTTTGTAGATTTAAGTTTTGCTAAATTTGAAACATTGTTGGCACCAACAATATCACTTAAAAACATATTATCAAATATTTATCTTGAGACAGGAATAGCATTCATAATGAAAATATTCCTACCATAGAAAATTACAACCAAGATGTCTCAGCTAAAGGCATTTGATCACTGAAAAATTTAAAGTTATACATTCTCTCTGCTCTTTACTCTAAAATTATAAATTCTCTGCTGTGATTAGTTGAAGAAAGTGATTAGCTGTATAATGAGGAGGGGAAAAGGAAGTAAGTAGGTCATATTTCTATTTCTCTCCATGCTAATATAATGTGTGCAAGATCAAGATTCTGGTCATGTCCTTTCAAAAACTGTAGAGGTTTATAAACTTGGTTTAGAACTTGGAGAGTTCTATATTAAGTTTTGGAGGAAGCTTTTTTAAAGCCATTTTTATTTATTTATTTTTTTTCATGCTGATCATGTTCTGACTTCTTTTCTAACATCCTGGAGAAGACTCTTGAGAGTCACTTGGACTGTAGCATTATCTATCTTTTGATATTTATGTCACTAAGAAAATATATTCAGCTTACAATAATGGATCTATTTGAAGAAAAAAAAATTAACTTAAAAAACTCCACCCCACTTAACTGGAAAATTATTGCTCAATCTCTCCTTTGTCAAGTGGAACCAAGACTAACTGATGTCACCATAAATACATTAGCGCTCACTCCATAAGAATAAAAAATAAAACAGTTTCCTTCTGTTCAAATATCCTCAATCAAATATAGAACAAAGGAAGCTTTAGTAGATACTTTCTATCATAAACAAAATAGCCCATGGTTTCTGGTCAAATTCAATGTTTACATCATCATTCAAATGCAAAATAAAGCTATTAAAATGTATATAGATCTCAACATATAGATTTAGATAGGGCTTTGGGTGACATTACAACATACATGCCACTGCATTTTTTTCAGTCATTTAATGAATTACCTTTACAATTAAATTTTTATAAAGTCCAAGGCTCAAAGAATTGGTATAGTACAAGACTGTGATTAAATGTGCAGACTATAAATTAGGAGGCAGCTGTTAATTCTACCTGTCACCTCTGGCAAGTTACTTAACATGTCTTAGTTTCGAGTGCAAAATGAAAATGAACAATATCTCTCACAAGGATTACTGTCAGAGCTAAAGAAACTAATTCACATACAATGCTTGGCACAGTGCCAACTTGTTGATTATAGATGCTATCAATAGATACCATTAATTTCTACACTATTTTGAAATTACATGTTTACGACTGTTTATAATTTAAACTTACTTTATAGATTAAATGTCAATCCCTTAGCCATTACCTTTGTTACTGAAATCATCAATTAACACGATTTCTGCTAAGTATTTCCTTGGGGTCCTTTTAATTACACTGTGGACTGTTCTCATGAGGGTGGACCACCCTTCATTATGGAAGACGATGATGATGCTGGCTGTGAGCAGGTTTTCATCGTAATGCCAGTACTTGCATCTGCAAAAGGAACATTTCATCATATTTATTCAGAGATAATCTGCAATGCTTGGTTCCAAACTGACAATGACTATGTTTTCTGGTTGGATTAAATATTATTGACTTTAAGGTAAGTAAATGAAATTTGTTGTTCAGTCACTCAGTCCTATCTGACTCTTTGAGACCCCCATGGACTGCAGCACGCCAGGCTTCCCTGTCTTCCACTGTGTCCCGGAGTTTGCTCAAACTCATGTCCATTGAATTGGTGATGCCATCCTACCATCTCACCCTCTGTCAATCCCTTCTCCGGCCTTCAATCTTTTCCAGCATCAGGGTCTTTTCCAATGAGTTGGCTCTTCGCATCAGGTGGCCAAAGTGAATGAAATATAACCTTTCATATTTCGACAGAAACCCGCAGTAGAAGAGAGAAGCTGCCATGAGATGAAGTTACTCATATTCAAGTTACTTCTTCACCAACCAGCACTTACTGTGACAAAGAGAACTTATTTGTGAATTTATGCTTCTTAGCTGGGGATGGTATTAAGTTTGTTTTTCAGGTCTTCAAGCTCAGTTTATTTTCTGTTTTAAAACTCGAGC
Organism: Redunca redunca; assembly: GCA_006410935.1. Lineage (NCBI taxonomy): Eukaryota > Metazoa > Chordata > Mammalia > Artiodactyla > Bovidae > Redunca > Redunca redunca. The sequence goes on along the minus strand of SJYQ01000122.1, from coordinate 779,530 downwards.
TTCTGGTGCAAGGGATTTATTTCGCTTGCTGTGAATAAACCACTGTACAACTGTGTTTGAAAGCCGTCCTGTTCTAATAGGGCTAAAGCATTCAGAAAAAAATTAAATGGGCTGAACTTCAGGATACAGGAAGCATTCCAAAATTAACTGCTGGATGAATAAACAAAGTTCTAATAGTGTTTAGAGTTGTTAGATTGGCTAAAGGGGCTTTAACTATTTTACACAAAATTGCTTGAAACAACTGTAGCGGGAAGAACGTTGCCAGAAGCCTTTCTCTAATTGGAAGGAAACCCAAAACAGGGCCTGATAAAGACTTGGGGAACCAAAGGAGGTTCAGTGAATGTCACAGAACCATCACACACACAAACACACACAGACACACAGACAGAGTCAACCCTCCATATCTGTGTGTTCTGCATCTGAAGAGTCAACCAACTGTGAATCAAAAATACTAGGAAAAAAATTCCAGAGAGTTCCAAAAAGCAAAACTTGAATTTGCCAGGGCAACTATTTAATAGCGCTTGCCTTGTTTTTGTGTTTTGTTTAGTCCCTAAGTTGTGTCCAACTCTTTGTGACCCCATGGACTGTAACACGCCAGGCTCCTCTGTCCATGGGATTCTTCAGGCAAGAATGCTGGAGTAGGTTGCCATTTCTTTCTCCAGGGGATCTTCCGAACTCAGAGACTGAATCCATGTCTCATACTTGGCAGGAGAATTAGTCACCTGGGAAGCCCTACATTGTGTTAGGTATTATAAATAATCAATTAAAAGTATACGTGAGAGTGTGTATAGGTTATATGTAAATACTGCTGCTAAGTCACTTCGGTCGTGTCCGACTCTGTGCGACCCCATGGACGGCAGCCCACCAGGCTACCCCATCCCTAGGATCCTCCAGGCAAGAACACTGGAGTGGGTTGCCATTTCCTTCTCCAATGCATCAAAGTGAAAAGTGAAAGTGAAGTCACTCAGTCGTGTCCAACCCTCAGTGACCCCATGGACTGCAGCCTTCCAGGCTCCTCCATCCATGGGGTTTTCCAGGCAAGAGTACTGGAGTGGGGTGCCATTGCCTTCTCTGACGTAAATGCTAAGCTATTTTATATCAAGGATTGAGTATCCACAAACTTTGGTATTCAAAGGGTCCTGGAACCTCTCTGCTGGTGGATACCAAGGTACAATCACGCCCATACTATGCATATACAAGCGTATGTGTATAGATGTATATGTGCGTATGTACACACATATACACTTTTTCTCATTGGATATAGGAGAACAAGATAATAAGAATACAACAGGCGAATAAGGACAATTTGAGACCCGCTTTTTTCTGCAGGAGTTAGTTTTCAAAACTAGCATCTGGTGCTTATTATCTTCCCCTTGATGAGTGGAAAGAAAGAGTTTTTTTTAATTCCAAAGCTTTCCATGAAGTAATAAACAAGCTTATTCCCAAGGTTAAGTCGAAAACCATAAAAGCAGTCTCGAACATTATCAGCTTGATAACCTACACCATCATTATCTAAAACAGGACCTGGCCCAATAGAGATGCAAACAACTTTATCTGCAGGTGTTTATGTCCCTTTCAAAACTCTCAGCTGTGTGTGTTCTTTGTTGCTGTTTGGTCACTCAGTCGTGTCCAGCTCTTTGTGATCCCATGGACTGCAGCACGCCAGGCTTCCCTGTCCTCCACCATCTCCTATTCTTAAGAGGTTGTTTTTACAGAAATGCAGACTGAGTATGGAATCTGTTTTTTTTTTCTTACTTCTTACATCTGCATTTCCTTGTTGAAGGAGTAGTAAGTACATGGTATCTTCTGAGCTAGACACTAGCTCAGCATGGAGGAACACACATGCTCTCTGTTCTCATGAAGCCCACGGTCCTACAGGACGGTGAGACTTGAAAGAGAAGTCTGAGTATGTCATTGGGGAACCATGGTGCATTTGACAGGTAGATCTCATTCAGTCTCAAGATAGGTGGCCAGGAAGGCGTCCTGGAGCCATGGGGTGAAGGTGAGACCAGAAGGATGATTTAAAAAGCACCGAGACCAAAGAAGTGGGGAGGAAAAGATAAAAGCACAGCAATGAATTGTGTGCACGTGAGTCAGATAAAAAATGAGTAGATGGACGATCTATGTCTTTGGAAGGTAGAATTAAAATCTGAAAAATAGTGAAGAAGAAAACTTACAAGGAAGGGCATTTTCAGTCTAATAGCAAATACTAGCATATACTTATTATGTGTCAGACACTATCCCATGTGCTTTACTTTATTGACTTACTTAACCTCACAACATCACTATAGGTTAGTACTATTAATCTCCCCATTTTACAGATGAGATCACTGAGGCTCAGAGATGAACAGCTGCTTAATATCACTCAGAAAGTAATGAAGCCAGGACATAAATCTAGGCTGTCTTGGGTTTAACAGGAAATCTTGTTAAATGTAAAATAAAAGAAAAAAAAATACTAGCTATACCTATCCATGAATGGTTAAGATGTGATTTAAGGTCTGAGAACTAATAATGATCTTGAATATAATGTCAATACAAGGCACTCACTGAGCTTATTATGTAACATGAGCTCTTTCCTCTCCCCGTCTTCCCTGCCCTGTGCAGCCTGGAGATACCCCAGGAATGGGTGGGAGGGCAAGACACCCTTTGGCAAGTTAAAGCAGACTTTCCACAGTTGGGAAGGGCAACATGCTTTCCGAATAACAAGCTAAAAAATACAGTAATGGCTGTACCAGTTTACATTCCCACAATCAGTGTTGGAGGGTTCCCTTTTCTCCGAACCCTCTCCAGCATTTGCTGTTTGTGGATTTTTAATGATAGTCTTTCTGACCGATGTGGTGATATCTCACTGTAGTTTCTATTTGCATTTCTCTATCGGTACAGCCACTATGGAGAACAGTATAGAGGTTCCTTCCTGCTGCTGCTGAGTTGCTTCAGTCGTGTCCGACTCTGTGCGACCCGAGAGACGGCAGCCCACCAGGCTCCCCCATCCCTGGGATTCTCCAGGCAAGAACACTGGAGTGGGTTGCCATTTTCTTCTCCAATGCATGAAAGTGAAAAGTGAAAGTCAAGTCGCTCAGTTGTGTCTAACTCCTAGAGACCCCATGGACTGCAGCCCACCAGGCTCCTCCGTTCATGGATTTTCCAGGCAAGAGTACTTAGAAAACTAAAAATAGAGCTATTGTATGACCCTGCAATCCCATTCCTGGGCATGAAAGGTGAAAGTAAAAGTCGCACAGTGGTATTGGACTCTTTGTGACCCCATGGACTGTAGCCCACCAGGCTCCTCTGTCCATGGAATTCTCCAGGCTAGAATACTGGAGTGGGTAGCTGTTCCCTGCTCCAGGGAATCTTCCCAACTCAGGGATCGAACCCCAGGTCTCCTGCATTGCAGGCAGATTCTTTATCATCTGAGCCACCAGGGAAGCATATAAACCCAGAGAAAAACATGGCCTGAAAATATACATGCACCCCAGTGTTCATTGCAGCACTGTTTGCAATGGCCAAGACATGCAAACAACCTAAATGTCCATCGACAGAGGAATGGATAAAGATGTGATGTGATGTGTGGTGTGTGCGTGTATGTGTGTGAATGTTAGCCATTAAAAAGAATGAAATAAGGCCATTTCCAGCAACATGGATGGACAGTGTCACACTGAATGAAGTAAGCCAGACAGAGAAGGAGAATTATCATATGACATCTCTTATTTGTGGAATCAAAAGAAATGACACAAATGAACTTACAGAATAGAAAGAGACTGACAGAGAATGAACTCAGGGTTGCTGGGGGGGAGGGACAGTTAAGGACTTTGGGAAGGTCATGCTATATTTAAAACAGATAACCAACAAAAACCTATTGCATAGCACATGGAACTCTGCTCAATGTTACATGGCAGCCTGGATGGGAGGGGGGTTTGTGGGAGAATGGATACCTGTATATGTATGGCTGAGTCCCTTCACTGTTCACCTGAAACTATCACAACATAGTTAACTGGCGTTAAAAATAAATAAATAAAAAGCAATATGAAAGGTATAAAGATGTTCCAAGTGTGGGAAATAGAAAAGTGTGCATAAATATATTTTTAATCCCCCCACCCACCACCACCAAAAAAACAAATGAAAAAAAAAAAAATACAGTGTGGAAGACTGCAGATCTTGAAAGATGTGATGAGTGTTTCTGGACAGAAACTAACCCAGGCAGGTATGTTTAATTTTGGATGGGAAGGGACAATGATCTCCCCTCAAAAAAAGAAAAAATAACTATAAAAACAAATACTTTGATAAGAGATTCAGGGAATAATTTTCTTCCACTAGGCTTAAAGCAGCAGAACCAGATGGGAAAGATATTGATTTTGATTTACAGCAGATACTAGAACTGGTGGAAATATTTACATCATGGGAAGAAATTTGGAATTGCTGATTTCTATGGCAAAAGATGACAGCTTGGGGAAACAAGCCAGATGAGGACTTTGAATGGGAGACAGAGAGGAGTTGAAGACATAGTGGGATGAAGGAGGAGAGGAAGGGGACAGAGTGACGAGGAGAGGGAGACCGTCGGGAGGGGACATGCACTCCTACAGGACAGGGGGACAAGAGGTGGCAGAGAGTGAGTTGCCCAATTTCCCCATCTTCTCTCAACCATGTAAGGTGTGGAAATAACTCCGAAGATGTAAACTAGATTGTGTGGGAGCTCGAGTGCTCTGTCGTGTTCGATCTTTGCGACCCTGTATACTGCAGCCCACCAGGCTCCTCTGTCCATGGGATTCTCCGGGCAGGAACACTGGGGTGGAGGGCCACTTCCTCTTCCGGTGGATCTTCCTGACCAGGGATCTTCCTCATCTCCGGCATTGGCACGTGGATTCTTTAGCACTAGTGCCACCTGGTGGCTCACACAGTAAAGGGTCTGCCTGTCATGTGGGAGACAACCTGGGTTCAACCCCTGGGTGGGGAAGATCCGCTCAAGAAGGAAATGGCAAGCCACTCCAGTATTCTCTCCTGGAGAATTTCATGGACAGAGGAGCCTGGCAGGCTACACTCCATGGGGTTGCAATGAACACACAGCGCCACCTAGGAAGCCCTCATAAACTAGTTTACCTGCCAGTAACAACAACTCTTGGTATATATTTTTCCTATTTTCTTTGTCTTAAAAATTACACAAAGAACAATATTTTTTCAAACATATTTCCTAAAGGGAAATAAAAACAAAAATTAACAAGTGAGATCTAATTAAACTTAAAAGCTTTGTGCAGCAAAGGAAACTACTGACAAATCAGAAATATAACCTATTGAATAAGAGAACATATCAGCAAATGATATTCGTGGTAAGGGATTTATACCCAATATATATAAACAGCTCATGTAACTCAATATCAAAAAACCAAACAATCCAACTAAAAAAACTGGCAGCAGAGCTGAGCAGACGTTTTTCCAAAGAGGAAATGCAGATGATCAACCAGAGCATGAAAAGATGCATGACATCGCTAATCATCAGGGAAATGCAAATGAAAACCACAAGGAGATATTATCTAACACCTGTGAGACAGAGGAGCCTGGCCGGCTACTATCCATAGGGTCACAGAGTTGAGCACAACTGAAGCGACATTATTTACAATTGCCAAGATATGGAAATCACCTAACTGTCCATAAACAGATGAATGGATAAAGAAGACGTGGGATATATATACATGTATATGTATTTACCCAATGGAATACTACTCAGTCATAAAAAGAATGAAATTCTGCCATATGCAGCAACATGGATGGACCTTATGCTAAGTGAAATAAGTCAGACAGAGAAAGACAGATACTTATGACATCACTTATATGTGGAATCTAAAAAAAATACAGCAAATTAGTGAATATAACATAAAAGAAGCAGACTTGTGGATATAGAGAACAAACTAGTGGTTCCCAGTGGCTGGGGGGGAGGGTCAATGGCGAGAGATGGGGAGGAACAAACTATTGGGTGTAAGATAAACAGGCTCAAGGATGGATCGTACAACACGGGGATACAGCCAATATTTGGTAAGAACTGTAAATGGAAAGCAGCCTCTAAAATTATATAAAACTCTTTTAAAAATGGAGAAAAAAATTACAAAAGCAATACAGAATTTGTTGCACAAAATCCAAACAAGAGAGACGTTTAAAAGTAAAGGTGAAAGTTCCCTCCTGCCCATCTCCCCAGCTGTGTCAAATCTTACCTCCTGGAGGAAATCACTGTTACTAGTTGTGTTTATTTAGATTTCTTTACACTCACGCAGACACATAAACATATGTTGTGTATATGTACGGATATATTCAGATGTGTATGTACAGATTCCTCTTCCATGTGAGTATCTAATTCCTGGAAGCTACTGCATAACATTCCATAATACGGCTGCTCTATCACCTATGTGACCTGCTCCTTACGGATGGACATTTCAGTTGGCCTACAGTGACAGTGGTCATTCTTACATGTAAACCTCTATGCCCTTGCCTGGGAATCTTTCCTACAAAAGGCTCCAGGCTGTAAGCTCAGTGAGGACAGGAACCTCATCTGTTTTGCTCACCTCCTTCTAACACAGAGCAGCTGCTCCATAAATATTTATCGGATTGTTTTGTGGATATATTTGAAATGCCTCTGGATGTGTTTTCTCCTCTGAGTAATGTCCACTCTCCACCGCACAGCGCTCCTATTTTGAGGCCCTTTCAAGAATAAGTCAGTCCATATGGCAGGTGGGGGTGGGAAAGAAAGGGGAGGCAGACGCTCCTCCAGTGGGAGGCTGAAAATCTGGAGAAAAGCAGGTGGCAGGACAGAATAAAAGCAGATGGATACTGGACAGAATAAAAGCAGATGACAACTCACTGACATATACACTGTTGTTACTGTGCATAAAATAGATGAGAACCTACTATACAGCACATGAACTCTGCTCAATGCTCTGTGGTGACCTAGATGGGTAGGAAATCCAAGGAAGAGGGGATATACATATAGGACTCATTGGAAAAGACCATGATGCTGGGAAAGACTGAGGGCAGGAGGAGGGGGTGACAGAGGATGAGATGGTTGTATGGCGTCACCGACTCAAAGGACATGAATCTGAGCAAACTCTGGGAGATAGTGAAGGACAGGGAAGCCTGGCGTGCTGCAGTCCATGGGGACGCAGAATCAGACACGACTTAGCAACTGAACAACGACAATATATACATATAGCGGATCTGTTCTGCTGAACGGTGGAAATTAACACAACATTGTGAAGCAATTACAGTCCAATCAAAAAAAAAGCAGATGGCAGGAGGGGCTTGAGCCTAGCTTCTGTTTCTGAACTTGAGGGGAGAGGCCAGGTGGGGAGGCTGCAGTGTAGGATGGAAATGATGCTGGGGATATTCAGGCAGCCGGGGGCTAGGTAGTCCCTTCCCACCTCCTGTTTGCAGTCTTCTAGCCTCTAGATGGAGCCAGAGAGCATAGATGCTTCCACCTGCTGTCTGCACAATTAAGATCCAGAGCTTCCAGGACCCACCATGTAAGGGGTAAGATGTGCAGGTAAGTGATGGGGTTTTGGACTTAAGCCAGGGCATGGTCCCGGGGCTCAGAGGGTCCTTTGTACCCATGAGAGCCCAAGTGTAGATGAGTGAGTGCCCACAGTGGGGAAGCTTGAGGAGGGACGTTGAGGCAGGCAGGTGATGAAGTTTAGTACATCTGGGAGCCAGAAGTGGATGCCAGAGATGGAGGGTACAGGGGCCAACACCTCTCGGACACGGTAACCTCTGGTCATTGGATGCTACAGAAGAAAGGGCGACAACCTGGGACACAGGAGCAGCCCGAGGGGGTCTACACTGCAGGCTGTCATGTCCTGTTCCGGGAGACCTTGCAGCCCCCACAGACTGAGTGACCTTTGATCACAAGCCTTCAGTTGCCCCCATCAGCCCGAAGGAAGGCTCAGGACAAAGCTTAGCTCTTTGGGCAGCTCTGCTGACTTCCCGTTGGGAGAGGAAGCTGCTGGGCAGGGCGCACAGTCAGAGCCGGTGACGATGCAGAGCCTGGACCAGAAGACAGAGCTGGAAGAAGCAGCCTGTGCTCAAGTCATACTGTCTGTTCTGCAGCATCTCTCTTGCTTTACTGCCATAGAATCACGGTAAGTTTTAAGAAGGAGGGCTGACGGAAACACGAGGCCACGCTGAAAAGGGAGCGTTCTGTGATAGACTCGTGAGTGATTTCTCCTTTCTGGCACTCTATTTTCCAAGAGACCTTAATGGCCCTGTGACGTCCAGGGCACCATGCTCCAGGGTGAGTTATCACAGACCTGCTCTGGCCACACATGCTCACATTCAGATCACTGGTTTGCAGGATTCAAGCTGCAGCGTTCTCTGTTTTCTAATTTATTTTATTGAAGTAGAGTTGATTTATAATGTTGCGTTAATGTCTACTGTACAGTAAAGTGATTCAGATTCATATGCATGTATGCTAAGTCTCTCATTCATGCCTGACTCTTTGTAACCCTATGGGCAGCAGCCCGCCAGACTCTTCTGTCCATGGGATTCAACAGGCAAGAATACTGCAGTGGGTTGCTGTGCCCTCCTCTCGGCGACCTTCTTGAATTGAAGGAATTGAACCCGCATCTTGTGCGTTTCCTGCATTGCTGGTGGATTCTTTACTGCTGAGCCACCAGGGAATATGAAATATATCTTTTTCATATCCTTTTCCATTATGGTTTATCATAGGATATTCAATATAGTTCCCTGTGCTGTACGGTAGGACTTTGTTTACCCTGTAGTGTTTTTCTTAAAGTAATTTTACAGAATATTTCCATGACAGCTCTGTGGGCCAGGTACTTCTATCAGACGATGGAAATGAAGAATTTTCTTTCTTCCTTTTTAATTGTCGCTTCTGCATGACATGTGGGATCTTAGTTCCCTGACCAGGGATTGATCCCGTGCCCCTGAATTGGAAGCACAGAGTCTTAACTACTGGATTCCAGGGAAGTCCCCAGAATGAAGAATTTTCATAGTGACTTTTCTGTAACTTAAAAAGCCAAAAATAGATTTCATAACAGAAAAAGACATGCCTATTAGCAATTTTCTTCTGTTTTACATTGTCCCAGCTAGGTTTTTTTTTTTAACATCTGCAGTTTCATATAAAGCCTTTATGTATTTAGGCTTCATCAATAAATAATATCTAATTCAGCTGACTATGAAAAACTGGTTACAGCTGGAAGGTTGCTTGGCCAGCCTGAGATCTGAGCATCCTGCTGGTTTTGAAAGCTGCCTGCTTCCACTTTCACAATAGGGATTGCTGTACAGACCAAGTTCAGACGTGGGCCCCCTCTCCCATGGATGTCTGGGGATACAAGGAACACAGCTCTTCACTGGCTCCTCTATTCTCATCCCGATGTAAGCTAATATATATATAATTCTTTGCTAATATATTCTTTCTTTTCACTTGGCACATAAATTGAAGCATGATAAACTATTTTGTATTTAATCATTTTCTCAAAACTCTACCTCTATTGTCTTGAAGAGTTTTGTATCCCTCTCCTCAATTATTAGAAACTCTAGGATGGTCTCGTCACTCTTCATCATTGTTTTCATCAATCTACTTATCAAGACTGTTCAATCAATCAGTCTTCCCTTGAAGATTAAAAATAAAACAGTGCTACACTGCTATATTTAAAATGGATAATCAACAAGGACCTACTGTATATAGCACAGGGAACTCTGCTCAATGTCCTGTGGCAGCCTGGACAGGAGGGGAGTTTGGGGGAAAATGGATACAAGTATTAGTATATGTATGACTGAATATGTGGTCTTCTCCAGCACCAGAATTTGAAAGCATCAGCCTTCTTCATGGTCCAACTCTCACATCTGTACATGACTACTGGAAAAATCACTGCTTTGACTATATGAACCTTTGTTGTCAAACTGATGCCTCTGCTTTCAAATACGCTCTCTAGGTTTGTAATAGCTTTCCTTCCGAGAAGCAAGTGTCTTTTGATTTCACGGCTGGGAGGCAAGAAACCAGAGTGGTCAGAAGGCAGGGTTGATGCTCCCAGTCAGTCCAATCTAAATTAAAAAGCACAGGCTGGCCACATGTGCAAGCTTTTAAGACAAGTTCCCCCGTTCCAACCAGGCAGTTGCATCTCAACTTCATTTTCTGGGGCTGAGAGTTGAGGGGCTCAGGTTTATCTCATGTCCAAGTGACAATGTATTGGAGGAAAGGGGGAAATTCTTAGCAGAGCAGAATGAGTTGGACCAGAAATTCTGTAGTTCATCGTGGCTGATTCCTAAGGCAGGAAGCTACAAAACACCACAGCTCTATGTATCTCCCATAACAAACAGCAAGACCACTACCTACAAAGAACCACGGCTCTATGTATCTCATGTAACAAACGGCAAGGCATCCTGTGAGCTCTGGCTCTCTGAAAAGCCTATATCTGTCCTATTTCCATTTCCACTACCCTCCTCCGGCAGGCAGTTTCCCGGCTTCCCTGCAGGCAGTAGGGGACAGCTGTCCAGTCCTCACCCACGACAGTTCAGCAGCCAGTGACCCTCAGACAGTCGGAGCGTGGCTGGAATTTCCATCTCCAAAGAGCCAAAGGCCTCCTGAAGTTACACCGCCATGGGGCTCAGCAGCGACCTGGGATGGCGCACACAGACCCTGGGGTGGAGACCACGGAGGACGCTCCGAGAACGCCTTCATCTCTGCTGTGCTGCCCCACCAGTGCTCTAGCTTATTGAGCATCCTGACAAGCCAAGCTTGCTTGGCGTGAAGGGCATGCTCTACGCTCAGAGGTGCTCTTGGGAAGACAAGCATCTCACAGGTGGCAGGTGCCAGAGTGACTCCACGGGGCGACTCTGTCCCTGTGTGGAGGACACCAAGCTGGGGGCACCAGGGATCTCAGGTTTTGGGGGCACTGGCTAGTGGGCCTGCAGGGAGGAGTCCATGAAGATTCTTTCTCAAAGGAGCTGGGAAAAATTTGAGGGAGCTAAAATCCTAGCACCATGGATCATGTTTGAGACAAATAAGTGGTATTTTTCCTCTTCAGTTCAGTTCAGTTCACTTCAGTCGCTCAGTCGTGTCCGATTCTTTGCGACCCCATGAATCACAGCACGCCAGGCCTCCCTGTCCATCACCAACTCCCGGAGTTCACCCAAACTCATGTCCATCGAGTCGGTGATGCCATCCAGCCATCCCGTCCTCTGTCGTTCCCTTCTCCTCCTGCCCCCAATCCCTCTCAGCATCACAGTCTTTCCCAATGAGCCAACTCTTCACATGGGGTGGCCAAAGTACTCGAGTTTCAGCTTTAGCATCATTCCTTCCAAAGAAATCCCAGGACTGATCTCCTTTAGAATGGACTGGTTGGATCTCCTTGCAGTCCAAGGGACTCTCAAGAGTCTTCAACACCACAGTTCGAAAGTATCAATTCTTCGGCGCTCAGCTTTCTTCACAGTCCAACTCTCACATCCATACATGACCACTGGAGAAACCATAGCCTTGATTAGACAGACCTTTGTTGGCAAAGTAACGTCTCTGCTTTTGAATATGCTATCTAGGTTGGTCATAACTTTCCTTCCAAGGAGAAAGCGTCTTTTAATTTCATGGCTGCAGTCACCATCTGCAGTGATTTTGGAGTCCCAAAAAATAAAGTCTGACACTGTTTACACTGTTTCCCCATCTATTTCCCATGAAGTGATGGGACCAGATGCCATGATCTTAGTTTTCTGAATGTTGAGCTTTAAGCCAACTTTTTCACTCTCCTCTTTCACCTTCATCAAGAGGCTTTTTAGTTCCTCTTCACTTTCTGCCATAAGTGCCATTTTTCCTCTTAGTGACCATGATCTCACTTCATCCCAGGCTTGGGAAATGCATTTCTGCCAGGCTGTATGGTACATACACGGTCACACCTGAATAGTCCCGTCGGGGCTGCACTAGGGTTACACGACTTGCTCAAAGTTACAGCTGGTGACAAGCCAAAATTCAGATGAGAATGCTTTGATTTGAGGATTATTTTCCCTAAACCGTAGATTTACTAAGAAATACACCCCAACATCAGGCTTCCTTGCCAGCTCAGACGGTAAAGAATCTGCCTCCAACATGGAAGACCTGGGTTCGATCTCCTGGTTGGGAAGATCCCCTGGGGGAGGGCATGGCAACCCACTCTAGTATTCTTGCTTGGGAAATCCCAAGGACAGAAGAGCCAGGTGGGCTACAGTCCATAGGGTCGCAAAGAGTTGGACACGACTGAGCAACTAACACACATACACACTCCCCAATATATGCTTAAAAACAAACAGGAAATGAATTTCTATTTTCGCTCAATACCCAGGGGATACAGGGTGGTGAACAGATGGCGGCACTTAGTTGTGTGGATCACTTTCTGCCTGATTCCAGGTCCAAGGGCACCAAGTGTGTCTGGGCACACTAAGGAAGCTGACTCTGTCACTGGGTAGCTGTCTTCAAATGATCTTTTTTTTCTTGAAAAGGAAAACATGCTTGGACAGATGTGTCTACTTAATGATCTGAAATATCAAACCACATTTTAGGGGGAAAGAAAATCTGGCAGGGAATCTTAGTACTGGACATATGTTCTTGTGCATTTCTCTAAAACTCCTTGGGAAATAAGAAAGAACATTTCACAGTGGAAGCCATATGCTTCCAGCTATATTGGACTCACAGCTCACACAGGAGCTTGCATTCCATGTTCTGACTTTATAGAAGCATCAGCTTAAACACCAATAGATCTGAGCTGAGATAAGCACCACTACAGGAGTAAGGATCTAGGTGCTATGGCCTGGATATAATGATGCTAAGGGCATTGACCAATGCTGGTTCGCATCTGTAACTTATTAATTTACGCTGTGCTTTATTCCACAAAGGACTTCAAGAAGCTTATGAAGACACACAGGATACGATATAGAAGTTCAAAATAGAGGAGAGGGAAAAGATGAAGAAAGAAAGCCTGAAGGGAAAAAAGAGGAAGGAAAAACAAGGCTTTAAAAGCACATACCAGGGGACTTCCTGGTGGCCCAGTGGCTAAGACTCTGAGCTCCCAATGCCAGGGACCTGGTTTTGATCCCTGGTCAGGGAACTAGATACCACATGCTGCAACTAAGAGCTCACATGCCACAAACTAAAGATGCCACATGCTGCAATCAAGAGCCGGTGCAGCCAAAAATAAAAAGTGCGTACCAGAAGGCCAAGGGGTCCTGCATGCGCAGTCCCGGAATGCCATTCACAGCAAAGACCCTCGGACCACATCCACCCCCCTGCCCTCCCGACCTGGACTGCACGGTGGCCTTGCACCCCACCTCTGCTCCATACTGAGAATGGATGGGTTACAATTTGGCTTGAATTCTCCAGCAGTGAAACCTGGTCAGGGCTGTGTTTAACAAACCAGTTGTTCGAAAAAAAGTACAATATACTTGGCGTGCAGACCAGATGGGATTCTTTGCCCCCCTGGGGGGCCTCCTTATGGTGAAGGCAGTGATGAGTCTCCTGGGCTGTTTTCATGGAGGCTGTCAGTGGAGACCAATGGCGTTGTACCAAAACACAAGTCAGTGTAACAGTTGTGTGGAGACCAAGTTGGGAATTTAACTTCAACACTGATTTGAAGATCACACTTTGCAAACATTCCTTAAAATGTTTACTGAGTCATCCCCTGTTCCATGTTTCATCGCTCAGTGAGTGATTATATGCCTTCTCCATGTGCTCCAGTTTCAACAAGGAAGTCACCTTGACCATGTGGAGGACTTGTATTTTGAAAGGCAGATTTTGACCCTGGTAATGACTGAAGAAAAGGTATAACCTTACAGGGAAGCATGATAAACTTACCCTGGACTGAGCAAATAGTTTCCCACCAGAGAACTGTTAGGTGTTGAAGCCTTATCAATATAGGCTGTAGAACATTTACTTACGGAAGGTCTTAAACACTAGCTTACAGTGATGTTCCTATAGCAAAATGAGGAAATCTACATACATTTTATACAGGGGTTAAGAATTCGCCTGCCAGTGTAGGGAACATGGGTTCAGTCCCTAGTCTGGGAAGATTCCATATGCCTCAGTGAATAGCTAAACTTGTGTGCCACAACTTAAAGCCCGCATGCCCTAGAGCCCGTGTTTTGCAACAAGAGAAACCACGGTACTGAGAAGCCTGCCAACCGCAACTAGAGAGTAGCCCCCCTCTCATTACAGCTAGAGTGGAAGCCCAAGCAGCAGCGAAGATCCAGCACAGCCAAAAATAAACAGTCTTTTAAAAGTCTATTTATTTGGCTGTGCCAGATTTTTATTGTGGCACACGGGATCTTTAGTTTTGGCATTTGAAATCTTAGCTGTAGCATGTGGGATCCAGTGCCCTGACCAGGAATTGAAGCTGGGCCCCTTGCATTGGGAGCTAGGAGTCTTAGCCACTGGACCACCAGGAAAGTCCCCAGTATGTCTAGCAGTTTACCGTCGTAAAGGTACTAAAAAGGCAGGTTGCTTGTTTAGCATGTAGTACAATTGACACATCAGTTCAGTTCAGTTCAGTCACTCAGTCGTGTCCGACTCTTTGCGACCCCATGGACTGCAGCACGCCAGGCCGCCCTGTCCATCACCAACTCCCAGAGCCTGCTCAAATTCACGTCCATTGAGTCAGTGATGCCATCCAACCATCTCATCCTCTGTTGTCCCCTTCTCCTCCTGCCTTCAGTCTTTCCCAGCAACAAGATCTTTTCCAATGAGTCAGTTCTTTGCATCAGGTGGCCAAAGTATTGGAGTTTCAGCTTCAGCATCAGTCCTTCCAATGAATATTCAGGACTGATTTCCTTTAGGATGGACTGGTTGGATCTTCTTGCAGTCCAAGGGACTCTCAAGAGTCTTCTCCAATGCCATAGTTCATAAGCATCAATTTTTTGGTGCTCACCTTTCTTTACAGTCCAACTCTCACATCCATACATGACTAATGGAAAAACCATAGCCTTGACTAGATAGACCTTTGTTGGCAAAGTAATGTCTCTGCTTTTTAATATGCTGTCTAGGTTGCTCATAGCTTTTTTTTCCCAATGAGTAAGTGTCTTTTTATTTCATGGCTGCAGTCATCATCTGCAGTGATTTTTGAGCCCCTCAAAATAGTCTCTCACTGTTTCTACTGTTTCCCCATCTATTTCCCATGAAGTGATGGAACTGGATGCCATGATCTTCGTTTTCTGAATGTTGAGTTTTAAGCCAGCCTTTTTACTTTCCTCTTTCACTTTTATCAAGAGGTTCTTTAGTTCTTCTTCACTCTCTGCCATAAGGGTGGTGTCATCTGCATATCTGAGGTTATTGATATTTCTCCCAGCAATTTTGATTCCAGCTTCTGCTTCATCTAGCCCGGCATTTCACATGATGTACTCTGCATATAAGTTAAATAAGTAGGGTGACAATATACAGCCTTGACATACTTTTCCTACTTGGGACCCGTCTGTTGTTCCATGTCCAGTTCTAACTGTTTCTTCTGGACCTGCATACAGATTTCTCAGGAGGCAGGTCAGGTGGTCTGGTATTCCCATCTCTCTCAGAATTTTTCACAGTTTGTTGTGTTCCACAGTCAAAGGCTTTGGCACAGTCAATAAAGCAGAAGTAGACGTTTTTCTTGAATTCTCTTGCCTTTTCTATGATCCAAAAGATGTTGGCAATTTGATCTCTGGTTCCTCTGACTTTTCTAAATCCAGCTTGAACATCTGGAACTTCACGATTCATATACTGTTGAAGCCTGGCTTGGAGAATTTTGAGCATTACTTTGCTTGCATGTGAGATGAGTGCAATTGTGTGGTAGTTTGAGCATTCTTTGGCATTGCTTTTCTTTGGGATTGGAATGGAAACTTACCTTTTCCAGTCTTGTGACCACTGCTGAGTTTTCCAGATTTGCTAGCATATTGAGTGCAGCACTTTCACAGCATCATCTTTCAGGATTTGAAAGAGCTCAACTGGAATTCCATCACCTCCACAAGCTTTGTTCATAGTAATGGTTCCTAAGGTCCACTTGACTTCGCATTCCAGGATGTCTAGCTCTAGGTTGATGAGCGATCATACCATCATGATTATCTGGGTCATGAAGATCTTTTTTGTATAGTTCTTCTGTGTATTCTTGCCATCTCTTCTTAATATATTCTGCTTCTGATAAGTCCATACCATTTCTGTCCTTTATTGAGCCCATCTTTGCATGAGACATTTCCTTGGTATCTCTAATTTTCTTGACAAGATCTCTAGTCTTTTCCATTCTATTGTTTTCCTCTATTTCTTTGCACTGATCACTGAGGAAGGCTTTCTTATCTGTCCTTGCTATTCTTTGGAACTCTGGATCCAAATGGGTATATCTTTCCTTTTCTCCTTTGCCTTTAGCCTCTCTTCTTTTCTTAGTTATTTGTAAGGCCTTGTCAGACAACCATTTTGCCTTTTTGTATTTCTTTTTCTTGGGGATGGTTTTGATCACTGCCTCCTGTACAATGTCAGAAACCCCCATCTGTAGTTCTTCAGGCACTCTGTCTATCAGATCTAATCCCTTGAATCTCTTTGTCACTTCCACTGTGTAGTCGTAAGGGATTTGATTTAGGTCATACCTGAACGGCCTAGTGGTCTTCCCTACTTTCTTCAATTTAAGAATGAATTTGGCAATAAGGAGTTCGTGATCTGAGCCACAGTCAGCTCCCAGTCTTGTTTTTGCTGACTGTATACAGCTTCTCCATCTTTGGCTGCAAAGAATATAATCAATTTGATTTTGGTGTTGACCATCTGGTGTTGTCCATGTGTAGAGTCTTCTCTTGTGTTTTTGGAAGAGGGTGTTTGCTATAACCAGTGCATTCTCTTGGCAAAACTCTGTTAGCATTTGCCCTGCTTTGTTTTGTACTCCAAGGCCAAATTTGCCTGTTACTCCAGGTAGCTCTTGACCCACCAGAGAACCACCAGAACTTACACAGGACTGCGGAAACAGACTCCTGGAGGGCACAAACAAAACCTTGTGTGCACCAGAAGTGAGATGAAGTTAGTTATCAGAATGGTTATGACTCAGAAATGAGATGTTATCAAAAGGTAAGTTACATAAAGAAAGCTGAGAACCAGAACTGATGCTCTTGAACTGTGAGAAGACTCGAGAGTCCCTTGGACTGCAAGGAGATCAAATTAGTCAATCCTAAAGGAAATCAACCCTAAATATTCATTGGAAGGACTGATGCTGAAGGTGAAGCTCCAATATTTTGGCCTCCTGATGCAAAGAGTCGACTCCCTGGAAAAGACCCTGATGCTAGGAAAAACTGAGGGCAGAAGGAGAAGGAGGCAACAGAGGATGAGATGGTTGGATGGCATCACCGACTCAGTGGACATGAATCTGAAGAAACTTCAGGAGATAGTGAGGGACAGGGGAGCATGGAGTGCCGCAGTCCACTGGGGTCACAGAGAGTCGGACACAACTTATTGACTGAACAACAAGATGTTACTGACAGGGTAAGTTCATTCTTACCCTGAAGAAGGTAGATGCCAGGAAATCTCAAGCCAGATTTTTGGAAACACTGTAATTCATTAAACTCTGCCAAAGGAACCCAAGGACCAAACACCTCTGAGATCACAAATAAGGTGAGTCATCAGCTTGCTGCCTTTTCTCCTCAGAGCCCTAGGTTTCTAGCAGGTCTCCAGGTATTACCAGAAGAAGAAAGAAAAAAGGGAAAGGGCAACAGGAATCTGATCTGTGTGCGGTGGCAGCTGATGGAGCAGCGGGGACCAAGGGTGTGATGAACGGTGGGTGGAGTCAAGGGAATATCCCTAGGCACGAGGAAGGGTGCCTCCATCCGGCTGGTCCACTGGGATTCATCCTGCTGAAATACTCTGTGCGGCACTGAGTTGGCAGCTACAAGGAGCATCTCTGTAAAAGCCCCTGCCTAGCTGCAAGGTGATTTTTATTTTCTTGTTTTAAATTTTCTATTAAAGATACTTCCTCTTTCAAAATATTGAGAAGTAACATTGCTACTTGAGACAACCACAGCCAAACAGAACACCACGTGGCATCAACCCCTTGGGCAAGAGGTCTGCCTGGTCCTCTGTTTCTTTCTTTTTTTATAAAAAAAAAACTTTCTGGCCACATCGTGTGGCACATGGGATCTTAGTTCTCCAACCAGGGATGGAACTTGTGCCTCTTGCAGTGGAAGCCTGGAGTCTTAACCCCTGGACCATCAGGGAAGTACCCTCTGGTAGCTCTTTTCTAACTAAAACCTTCCCATGAGGGCTTCCCAGTCCTAGAATTCCCCGCTCCCCACAGCGAATGCTTTGTGGGCGGCTTTACCTGAATGCATCTATTTTAAGCGAGGGCACATTTTATAAAAACATGACTATTTACACCCATGTGCATTTTGATTCAACTGGACCGATTTTCACATTAAACTTTGGGTGCCTCTGTGTTTCACTTCTGACATGCTTTCCCTCCAGATACTGACTGGTTATGCCATCGAATTCCATCTGATTACAGAGCCAGCCCTCCCTGGGGTCTCCATCCTGTCGCAGGGGCAGAGCAGGGACAACACAGATCAGGACAGGAAGGGGAGGGCAGCTGTCCCTGGAGCAGACACTCTGCCCTGACGGAAAAGGTTGCCATAGAGATAGATGTGAGAGCCTGAGAGCTTGGGCAGTGGGGGTGAGGGGGGGGAGGGTAAGGAGACGAGGCCATCTGGGAGGGTCAGCTGCCAACCTGGGGAGGTTTACAAATCCCAGCAAGAAAGTCAGCTCTTCTACGTGCCAGCATGGTGTTTCCAGCATTATGGAAAAAGCATGTCTAATTACCACCAGTTTAGAAATAAAGTATTTCATTCGGTAGGAAAAAATCATACTTCTTCAAAATCCACCCAAGGCCTTAGAAATCAATCCTAGATACTGTGAAGCAGTTTTAAAACAGTTCTAGACGTTCTGAAGCAAATTGAGAGATGTTCAATTATGCTTCTCAGGGAGTAAAAACATTTGTTTTTAAATTCCTTTCAAGGGACTTTCCTGGTGGTCCAGTAGGTTGACTCCAAGCTTCCACAGCAGGGAATGTGGGTTCAATCCCTGGTTGGGGAACTAAGATCCCACAGGCCACACAGTACAGGCAAAATAAATAAACAAATAAAAGGAGAATTTTTTAAAATTCCTCTCAATACTGTAAGGGGAGAAGGCAATGGCACCCCACTCCAGTCCTCTTGCCTGGAAAATCTCATGGGCAGAGGAGCCTGGTAGGCTGCAGTCCATGGGGTCGCTAAGAGTCGGACACGACTGAGTGACTTCACTTTACTTTTCACTTTGATGCATTGGAGAAGGAAATGGCAACCCACTCCAGTGTTCTTGCCTGGAGAATCCCAGGGACAGGGGAGCCTGGTGGGCTGCCGTCTATGGGGTCGCACAGAGTTGGACGCGACTGAAGCAACTTAGCAGCAGCAGTACTGTTTAAGTAGATGTCACTGATGTAACACATACGCTGCCCCTGGTTCCCACACCCCGAGCCCCTCTGACCTGCCTGGCTATTTGCCCACATGGTGCTGGCCCCACATCTGCTGCCCTAGGTGAGCTTCAGAGCAAACACCCCCATGGTGAGCTTTCATATTAAGACCGAGAAATGAAAGATGAAGCCATCTCTGCAGCTTCCTCATTCCCTAAGATAATAGAAAACCAAAAACCATTTCCCCCCTACAATTTTTATTCACATAACACTTGTTATCCAAAAAAAAAAAAAAGCATTTCTTCCCCTATTAAGACCTCTGAGGAGCAATTTAATTGAATCCTTTGGCTATACAAAGTCTTGTTTTCTGAAGCTGATGCCAATCTGTTCAGTTTCTCTTCTAGGGAGCAGAGACAAACATGCTACTGCCACAGTTTAAAGTAAAGACGTTTGTCTGTATTTACCGCCAGAGTATTCTCCCCTTAATTTTTAAAGATTTATGTGTGATATGATTCATATCCCTACATACCACCCTCTGTACCAGCAGAACTGCTGGTAACAGCACCCTCTGTACCTCTGCAGAACTGTCAAAACTAGTGGCTGTACTCCTAAATGCATTTCATTAGCACTTTGTATTTTCAGATTCTAGAAATACGAATATGTGTGTGCTCAGTCATGTCTGACTCTTTTCGACCCCACAGACTGTAGCCCATCAGGCTCCTCTGTCCACAGGATTTCCCAGGCAAGAATACTGGAGTGGGTTGCCATGCCCTCCTCCAGGGGATCTTCCCAACCCAGGGATCAAACCAGTGTTTCTTGGTCTTCTGCACTGGCAGGTGCGTTCTTTACCACTAGTGCCTGGGAAGCCCTAGAAATATGCATACGTGGGTATTACCTTGCTCTCCTCTTCACGGAACTTTTGTAAATAACTTGCCCACAGTCAGCTGGGGGGTACGATACTGGATCCCACTCGTGTGTGACACCTCCCAGCACCATGTCTGCGAACTGTAATAATGCATAAAGGGATGCATAATGCATCCCTTCTCCTGCTTTATGACAAATGACTTCATGGCCATGGTCCATTAGATTGGACTGTGCTCCTCTGAGATGAAGGCCAAAGTAAGAACCGAGTGGTTCTTGGGCTTTGTTAATGGGCTACTGGACAGAATTCCAATCACTTCTCTTGAAGAAGAAGGGAGATAAAATCTGAGCATATTAAGCGTTCCTGATAAAAGTTGAGGCTAGTTACTAGGGAATTAAACAGATTCAATGCAGCACCTAACCACATAGCTAAGTGAAGCCTTGGAGCTTGAGACTAAGATACCACTACCTTCACCTGGTCACCAGTCCCTTAGAGACTCTGGTTAGGTCTGCTCATCGACAGGGACTATTTCAGCACTAAGTCTAATATGTACTCTAAACAGTGCAGGATACCTCCTGGTTCACAGCCCCGGCGCTGACTGCAGCAGCCTTTGTGAGCTCACCTTGGCCCCACTCCAGCCTCCTTCCTGAGCCCTGTAGCACTAAGACCCTGAAGGAGGTGCCGGCAGGCGGGCGGGGAGGAGACAGAAAAGAGAGATGGATGACCCGGTAAGGTACACTGAACCACAAGGGACCAATTTATTTCTGTTCTCTGAATGGAAATACTTAACAGTCTATGCTTTTTAGTCTTGACATTTCAAAAAATCATTATCAGATTTTTTCTCGAGTATGAATTAACCAGTAAACATATTTAGTTTATCAGATTATCATTTCCAGTGTTATGAAGATTTGCATTTACTGTAACAGTATACTAGGCACTTTGTCCACTAACTATAGACTAAATATTTCTGTGATTAACCTGTACTCCAAACTAAAATATGCAAGAACACAGTAGCTCCTTATTTTTCATGGATTCTGTGTTTGTTAATTTGCTTACTCCTTAAAATGTATTTGTAACTCAAAACTAGTACATGGCACATTTTTTTAAAAGACTTTTTGTTATGTGGACCATTTTCAAAGTCTTTACTAAATTTGTTACAATATTGCTTTGGTCTTATGTTTTAGTTTTTGGCTGCGAGGCATGTGGGGTCTTAGCTGCCCAACCAGGGATCTAACCTGCACCCCCTGCACTGGAAGGCAAAGTCCTAACCATTGGACCACCAAGGAAGTTACTTGGGGCGTTTTCATGGTTATTGGAGAGCATGTGCAGAGAGGGGAAATGGGATCAGGTGGACACAAGGTGATGCTCTTCCTCTGATACTCCTTTTTAGTGTCTGTTTCGTCCACTTGTTTCTCATTTTTGTGCTTTTGGTTGCTGAGTTTGCTGTTTAAAATGGCTCCCTGAGCTTGGGATGCAGTGCTATGCGGGGCTGCTGTGTGGGGTTCCTGCATGTGTGAGGCTGTGCTGAGACTGAGGGGGAAGCGTGTGTGTTACACAGGCTTCTTGCAGGCATGAGTCCCCTGGGCTGCTGGCCGTGAAGTCAATGTTGTGATGCAGCAATACACATTAAGTAATGTGTGTTTAGATAGAAACACACATAAAACAAGGCAATGTATAGATTGGGGATGGAAATGTGCCAGAAGTGTATAAGAACTAATCCATGTGTTTCTTCCACGAGTTCTGTATTCCTCGACCAGTGCTCATAAGGACTCTACGAGCATCATCACCATGACTGCAGGAACTTCCCTGGCGGAAGTGGTTAAGACTGTGCTTTCCAGTGCAAAGGGTGCAGGTTTGATCCCTGGCTGGGGACCTAAGATCCCACATGCCACACAGCGCAAAAAAAAAAAAAAAAAGAACAAACCAATCAGAAAACAGAATCAATTCTG
Source organism: Redunca redunca (assembly GCA_006410935.1). Taxonomy (NCBI): domain Eukaryota; kingdom Metazoa; phylum Chordata; class Mammalia; order Artiodactyla; family Bovidae; genus Redunca; species Redunca redunca. Next base: position 757,331 of record SJYQ01000122.1, on the reverse strand, counting down.
TAACAAATTCAATAAAGACTTTGAAAATGGTCCACATCACAAAAGCTTTCTCTTAAATAATAAAAAAAGAACTGACTGCACATCAAAGTGCAGACGCACAGAAGCTGTGTGTCAGCAGTGAGGACAGCGACAGTGGCCAGCCATGAAGCCTGCCACTCTGGACTCCCCACTACAGAGGGGAAGAGTGGTGGGCGGGTTTCTAGTCTGTGGGAAAAAGCTTCTGGCCACCAAAATAACCTGCAAGGTGTAAGAGGTAGAGACTGAATTACACTCCCTCCATTAAAATTAGATTTATGCTCTGAAAACAATTATTAGACCAGAGAATAGAACTTTAATCAGTGGAGCCATAAAAGTCAGGGTAAGCTGGGGAAACTGTAAAATGTTCAGAGATGCCTTGTATAAAAACATGCCCTGAATACTGCAGGAAGCTGCCAAAAGAACAGAAAGAGAGGCTGATGAAGAGAGACCTGTAGCACTTAGCAGGGATAGTAACAGAGAAATGGGGCTTCCCTGGTAGCTCAGTGGTAGAGAATATGCCTGCGATGTAAGAGACATGGGTTAGATCCCTGGGTAGGGAAGATCCCCTGGAGAAGGAAATGGCAACCCACTCCAGTATTCTTGCCTGCAAAATCCCATGGACAGAGGAGCCTGGCGGGCTACAGTTGATGGGGTCACAAAGAGTCGGACATGATTAAGCTACTAAAAACAACAACAGAGAAATGAGCCTGTTTCACTGGCAAGCCTACCCTTTTAAAGGACTATGTGTTCTCTTGCTTAGATGACAGGATATGCTCCAATGATGCTAAGAGTTAGAAGAAACACAGGGTTAAACTGGAAAACAGATGTGTGTTTTTAGAAATTACAAAGGTGTTTTTTATTATGAAGTATTTATTCACATACTACACCCCACAGCCCTAATGTATCTTAATGCTTTCTTCACTTCTCTTAATGATGCAAATTATAGATTCAGTCACCCCACACTTTCCAGTAAACTAATTCTTCATCTTAAGCTGACATTAAGGACGCCTCCTCCCCTTATGGAACAGGATGACTGGATAGAGGACAATGGAGAGGGTTATATGCCCTAAGGATGGGGCTGAACACACCCCTGCGTGATAAGAGACTCGAAGAGAAAGAGCTTTTTCGGGGTCACCGCTACGCCAGCTGAGAGTGATTTCTAACCAGTGGGCCTCATGATACCCACTGTGTTGTATGACTTTTATGTTTTTTTACCCCCTGGAGGAGGGTATGGCAACCTACTCCAGTATTCTTGCTACAGAATCCCATGGACAGAGGGAGCCAGTCGGGGGGGAGTGGGGTGCGCTATAGTCCATAGGATTCTAAGAGTTGGACATGACTGAGTGGCTAAACAACATCAGATTTAATACTCACCAGGAAATAGAGTGTGTATGTCTATCAACCATATCTGCCAAGAAGAGGTGCAAGCTCTCTGACTCATCTCAGCTGTGAGAGGTCCATGCCTCGCTGCACGCGTGGGCTCGGGGCTCCCAGGCACCTGAGGCGCCATCTCCTCAGGCTCAAGCTCCACCCGCTGCCACAGCCTCTCCAGGGCAGGGCCACTGCAGAACCCACCAGGTGGGGGCTGCCAGCTTCAACACACCCTGAGGTGTGGAGATCCATGGACAATTTGGGGGATCGCTTCTTCACAGCATCTCCTCGGCATGGGCTGGAGGCCGGTCCAGGTGACAGGACCTCACATTGTAGGCAGATCTGCCCTACCCCTTAACACAGACCCTCTGCTCGGGGACCACACCCACCTGCCCCCTGCTCTCCCTGAAGTGTCTTCGTCCAACTCAGATCTAAGCAGAGGCCCCTGCTACAAAGGGACAGGATTTTCAGTGCCTCTAGTTAAAGAGAGAGTCACTTTGTAATTGATAGTACACTATTATGTTTGCTTTGCTCCTAAGTAGAACACTTTATTACTATAAAGATGCTTCATAAACATGCATCACAGATAGCACACTTGAATGACTCTCCGAAGAGCAGGCCTCCTTGGTCTTTTAGGAGGGTGGTGAGAGGCCCTGGAGGGCCAGATGCCTCCTGCGGGCAGGCGCAGGGCTGGGGACTGGTTTTGTCCCACCCTCACCCCTAGTGCCTGTGGCTGCAGGGCTGGAAGCAGAGCAGCAAGTGTCTCTGCCCTGATCCTATGTCTGCTGTGACTTTCCAGCAAGAGTGGTCACACCTTGCAGGGCCAGGGTACCCCCGCCCTGGGTGGGGGTGAGGATAAGTGATGGTGCCCACATGCTGCTAAGCCAGGGTGGCAACTGCTGCACACCAGTTTTGCTCAGCTTTGCATCTATAGACACATTAGGAAGACTGGGGGAGGATGCAGAAACATAGAGAAAACTACCCGGAAAATGGAACAGACCTCGGTGGCTGCCTAATCGAGTGGTTTCCAAACTGGACAGGAGAGCCTGGGGGCTTTGAGGAGATGGGAGGACCCGTGCATGGAGATGCTCCCCAGGGAGCCACAGGGAGAGAGGACTCTGCAGATTCTGTGCCAGAAATGAGCTAAAAACACTGGCGACTCCCTTGCTTCATGGATGGGGAAACTGAGACTCAGAGTGGGCTGTGGGGGACTTCCCTGGGAATCCTGTGGTTCAGACTCCAAGCTTCCAATGCAGAGGGTGTGGATTTGATCCCTGGTCAGGGGACGAAGTTCCCACGTTTCAAAGTATGGCCAAAAAAAAAGAGAGAGAGAGTGCACTGTGGGAATATGTCCTCAGAATTCCTGCCCAATGAGGGCAGAGACACAGAAGCAACAACCAGAGTATGTCACCCACACATCACACTTCATAGTGGAAACTGACGGGAAAAACAAGTTCAAACACCCTGCCGGGTTGGTTTTGTCTTGTCAAGGACATATTATGTTGTATCATAACTGCTCACATCTTAAGTTACTTCAGCTTTGACTGCATTCCTCTGATTCCTCTGGGTATCTGCTCAAAGTTTTGCAATCATTAGAACAGAAATAATAAATGCCTTGTGACGACTCAGGTATTATATAGAAGACTTTTTTTTTTTAATGGAAGGGGGAGAGTAAAAATAATCAATGCATGTCCTCAAGTTGCTATTCTTCCTCTTAAAAAGCTTTTGTGTGCCCACAAACAATTACTGAAATAGCACAAATATGTCTGCGTGTTCGGCCACGGGTGTTCTGAAGTCCATCACAAAATCCTCACGGCTAATAACTAACTTCACTTTACATTTATTTATTTGGCTATTTCATAGATCTCTGCCTGCTGTCTCCCCCCAAGGCTGTAAGTCTCATCTGTTTTTTCCATCATGTTACCCACCCCCTACCCTGATCCGTTCCCCTCCACTCAACATTGTGGTGACTGGCCCTGCAGAGTAGCAATTATCAACCAGGGGAGATTCTGCCCTACAGGGCACATGTGGTGAAGTCTGGGGACATTCAGGTTGTCACGGCTGGGGACAGGGAGGAGCTGTGTGTGCCATGGGCATGGGGCGGAGAGATCCCAGAGATGCTGCTAAGCACCTACAAGGCACAGGACAGCCCACCTGCCTAGGCCGCCAATAGTGCTGAGATGGAGAAAATGTGGCCGAGGAGCAGGAAAGATTTCTGCGGCAATGAGAGAAAAATCTTTGCCCTTTTACCTTTTTCTTACTTTCTGTTTTCCTCTTTAAAAAAAGTGCAGGCTTCCCTGTTGGCTCAGTGGTAAAGGACCCCCCTGCCAATGCAAGAGACACAGGTTCAATCCCTGATCTGGGAAGATCCCACATGCCTCGGAGCAATAAGCCCATGCACCACAACTACCAAGCCTGCACACTTACAGCTCGTGCTCTGCAGCTCGCCCCACAACGAGAGGAAGCCCACACGGCAACGGAGACCCAGGACAGCCAACAGACAAATAAACTTAATTTAAAAATCATTTTTAAAAGAAGCTCCTTCCACCTTAAAAAAAAAACAACAAAACTTAATGTGCTGTATATACTGCAATGAGGGGCTTCCCAGGTGGCGCTGCTGCTGCTGCTGCTAGGTCGCTTCAGTCGTGTCCGACTGTGCGACCCCACAGACGGCAGCCCACCAGGCTCGCCCGTCCCTGGGATTCTCCAGGCAAGAACACTGGAGTGGGCTGCCATTTCCTTCTCCAATGCATGAAAGTGAAAAGTGAAGGCGCTCAGTCGTGTCCGACGCTTAGCGACCCCGTGGACTGCAGCCCACCAGGCTCCTCCGTCCATGGGATTCTCCAGGCAAGAGCACCGGAGCGGGGTGCCGCGGCGCTAGTGGTAAGAACCTGCGTGCCAATGCAGGAGCCGTAAGAGACACAGGCGCCATCCCTGGGTCGGGAAGATCCCTCGAGGAGGGCATGGCAACCCACTCCCGTATTCTTGCCTGGAGAATCCGCGTGGACAGAGGAACCTGGTGGGCTACAGTCCATACAGTTGCAAACAGCTGGCCTCGACTGAAGCACACTTAGCACACACGCACACATCCAATACAGCCCTGGGCATTGGTTTCTCATCACTAACAAGGCAATGGGGTGTGGAAGCCAGAAGCGGGGTCCCACCACCCCAAACTTCCAGTTATGCGACCTTCAACTTATCTGCTTCTGAGCCTCAGTTCTGTCCTCTGTAAACACAGAGGGGGAAAAAAACCCGTGCTGTTTCAGCATAGCTCTAAGAAGGGGGACAGTGTGTGAGAGAACGCAGTACGCTGCCAGATGCCCCGCAGGTGCCCCATAAGTGGACAGGCGTTAACTGAGCGCCCTGTCTTCATCAGCTGCGGCAACGGTGAAGGAGAACGGATCAGCATGGCCACGGCAGTTCATCACGTGGGAGTGGAACACAAGTTTAGACCTCATTTTAAGATGACTGAGAGGGACTTCCCTGGTGGTCCACTGGTTGGGACTCTGCTTTCACTGCTCAGAGTCTAGGTTCAATCCCTACTCCAGGAACTAAGATCCCACAAACTTTGTGGCATGGCCAATAAACAAATAAAGCAACTGAGAAATATTTTCCTCAAACCATAGGAATAAGTATAAATGAACGCCTCGGGGCTGGAAACTTCATGTCCTTGGTCATGGCACAGGACCTCAGCACACCTCCTCAGCCTCCGCCTCCTGCGGCCTTCCCCCAGCCCCCACCTGGCAACACCCAGGCTCCACCACAGGGACAGTTCAGTTCAGTTCAGTCATTCAGTCGTGTCTGACTCTTTGGGATCCCATGAACTGCAGCACGCCAGGCCTCCCTGTCCATCACCAACTCCCGGAGCTTACTCAAACTCATGCCCATTGAGTTGGTGATGCCATCCAACCAACTCATCCTCTGTTGTCCCCTTCTCCTTCTGCCTTCAACCTTTCCCAGCATCAGGGTCTTTTCAAATGATTCAGCTCTTTGCATCAGGTGGCCAAAGTATTGGAGTTTCAGCTTCAGCATCACTCCCTCCAATGAATATTCAGGACTGGCTGGATCTCCTTGCACTTCAAAGGACTCTCAAGAGTCTTCTCCAACACCACAGTTTAAAAGCATCAATTCTTCAGTGCCCAGCTTTCTTTATAGTCCAACTCTCACATCCATACATGACTACTGGAAAAACCATAGCCTTGACTAGACGGACCTTTGTTGACAAAGTAATGTCTCTGCTTTTGAATATGCTGTCTAGGTTGGTCATAGCTTTTTTTTTTTCCAAGAAGCAAGTGTCTTTTAATTTCATGGCTGCAGTCACCATCTGCAGTGATTTTGGAACCCCTCAAAATAAATTCTGCCACTGTTTCCCCATCTATTTGCCATGAAGTGATGGGACCAGATGCCATGATCTTAGTTTTCTGAATGTCAAGCTTTGAGCTAACTTTTTCACTCTCCTCTTTCACTTTCATCAAGAGGCTCCTTAGCTCTTCTTCACTTTCTGTCATAAGGGTGGTGTCATCTGCATTTCTGAGCTTATTGATATTTCTCCCGGCAATCTTGATTCCAGCTTGTGCTTCTTCCAGCCCAGTGTTTCTCATGATGTACTCTGCATATAAGTTTACTAAGCAGGGTGACAATATACAGCCTTGACGTACTCCTTTCCCAATTTGGAACCAGTCTGTTGTTCCATGTCCAGTTCTAACTGTTGCTTCCTGACCTGCATACAGATTTCTCAAGAGGCAGGTCAGGTGGTCTGATATNCATTCTATTGTTTTCCTCTATTTCTTTGCACTGATCGCTGAGGAAGGCTTTCTTATCTCTCCTTGCTATTCTTTGGAACTCTGCATTCAAATGGGTATATCTTTCCTTTTCTCCTTTGCTTTTCGCTTCTCTTTTCACAGCTATTTGTAAGGCCTCCTCAGACAGCCATTTTGCTTTTTTGCATTTCTTTTTCTTGGGGATGGTCTTGATCCTTGTCTCCTGTACGTCACGAACCTCCCTGAATGGTCCAGTGGTTTTCCCTACTTTCTTCAAAAAAGGAGGGACAGGACCAGCCAAACCCTAATCTAGGAGGCTCCATCTCTTGCTCAGCACCAACTCTTCTTGGATTTCAATAAGAACCCCCATGTTACTTTCAGGAAGGAGTTCTCTGCCTTCCTGAAGCCCCCTCCTACTCCCCTCATTGAGAGAAGCCCCGGCAGGGCCGCACTGAGTCCGTCCGCCTCTAGGGGGAGCTCCCACCTCACGGAAGACGAGGCAAGTGTCTTTGAAGAGCCCCCCAGCCCCTTCCTCTGCGGGGACAGTCCTAGGAACACGCAGCTCAGATGCTCACCTCTTTCTCCAGAGCCCTTTTTGCCAGTTATGTGCCTGCCGGGCCTTGCCATTCTGGAGAAGGTGTGGATGTTTTCCTTTTGATCAAAATGGCAGTGCTCCTAAAAGGAGTTGGGTGTGTGCTAAGTCGCTTCAGTCCTGTCCGACTCTTTGTGACCCCGTGGACTGTAGCCTGCCAGGCTCCTGTCCATGGGATTTCCCAGCTAATACCATTTCCTCCTCCAGGGTTGCCATTTCCTCCTCCAGGGGATTTTCCCCACCCAGGGATCCAAACCAGGATTCTGCATTGGCCGTCGTGTTCTTTACCACTAAAGCCACCTGGGAAGCCCCTGAAAGGAGTTACTGAAGCAACTAAAAATGACAATCTTCTCCACATTAGTTACATTTGGGACTGCGGACACTCCCTCTAAGATTCTGGGATGAGGAAAGTAAAACCGTGACCATTCCCCAGCAATGAACTAGACGAAATTACTGAAGTTAAACTATTTTTATATCATTTTAACCCATGGAACTTGGCCTTTCTACATTTTAGCATTGTTCACCTTACATGTGGCAAGGATGACAAAAGAGTAATTCTATCTTTCGATACTAAGTGCATTTCTTACATATCTGTCTTAAAGTGAGCAAGGTGACTAAGAAGTGCCTCCAGGGAATCCTATAAGTCCTTCCTGTTGCTCCCCCTACGGCCCCCACTTGAGACAACGTAGTGCACTGACTCCCAGGGACCTGCCGTCGGGGACAGGAGCCATTAGAACTGCCAGGGTGCACGGCCAGGTCCCCTGGACAGCTCTGCCCCACCCATCCTGCCTCACTTACACGCACTCACCTGGCTGACCTCCCCTGCTCATCACGGGACCTGATCAATAAATGCCTGTGTACCCACCCGGGCCCAGCTAGAGGTTGCTCTAATCTTTGTATCAGAACATCGCCACTGAGACAGTTTATCAAAGGGGCGGTAAGGGGCGTGCTCCTCTGCTGGTTTCCCTGGTAACTGATGAAAATCAAGTCTCAGTCGTATCCGACTCTTTGCCACCCCATGGAACGTAGCCCACCAGGCTCCTCTGTCCATGGGATTTTCCAGGCCAGAATACTGGAGTGGGTTGCCATTTCTTTCTCCAGGGAATCTTCCTGACCCAGGGATCTAACCCGGGTCTCCCGCATTGGAGGCAGACGCTTTACCGTCTGAGCCACCAGGGAAGTCCTCAGGTAATTGATGAGCCCGCCTCATTTCAATCCCTCCTATGACTGCCGACCTCAGCCTTCCCCTGCCCACCCCAGGGAAGCCTGCTGGCTCCAGCTGTGTAAGCTCCCCCATCCCTGGAACCACTGATGTCTTAGTTGCTGACTCCAGGCTCTTCCTTCAGTTCATGCAAGTTCAGGGTTTGGTCAGGATAATGACCAAACTCTGAAAAGACCATTAGCTCCAAAACTCAGCTGCTCCAGTGGGACAGGGTACCACATCCCCCCCAACCCCCACCCCCCAACTAAATTTTCATGCCAGTTCTCCAGACGGGCGGGAAACTCGCCCTGGAGAGAAGGTCTCCCAGGCATGGAGTGTCACCAGGCTGGGCTGCTATGGGGTACCTCATGGCACCTCCATGAACATTTCTCTACCCAACCTCCAGGAAACTTACTCTAAATCCCTGGTTGGAGGTGGAGGGTTGTGGAAAAATGAAACAAGCCAGGCAAACTCTGTCCTTCTATAACTTGGTGGTGGAGCTTTGAGGGGAAATGAAGTTATATTAGTGGGAGGGACCTCTTTTACCAAACCAGGCCTCCGCATGCAGGGATGTTCCCACAAGGGGTAGGAACCACCCCCACAGGCCATTGAGGAGGAGCAGGGGTTCAAAGGTGCTGCTGCTCTGCTCATGGGGAGCCTGGAGCAACAGATGACCTCGTGTCCAGTTTCTGGAGGCATCCCTCTAAACTGCTGTGCACGCTGGGCTGACCTGCGTTACCCCAACCTCCACAATAATTCCAGTTTTGTCTCCTGTGGTCAGTAGGGCCTCAAACAACAATCGGCTGTGCCCCTGTCACTCAGAAAATTCCAGAGTGCAGTGTGTGTGTGTGTGTTTAGATGTGTGTGTGTTCAGATGTGTCTATGTTCAGATGTATATGTGTGTGTGTTTAGAAGAGAAACTAGGTATCAGAACATGATTTATTTTTAAAGTTAATGTGGAAAATCTCTGACCTGTCAGAAAGTGGCTTCCAAGAGCAGAAACTTTCAGGCCAGTTAGAAAGCAATACTTTCTGTATGCAAAAGCAGCAGCACATCCATTGTGGGTCATCCGAAACCAATTTAAAATGTGCTTCCTGCATGCAGGGTTAGCTCTACGGCTGCCATGCCATACTCTGAGAAATGAGATGTGCTTTGGGCAGTCCAAGAAGGGAAAGGAGCGAGCGTCAGTGACTGTGACCTGTGTTTTTGGATGGGGTTGTGTGGAACCAGCACACACGTGCTAACAGAAACTAGGGTAAAGCACTGAAGTTCATGGTGCACTTATGTGATTCACACTTACATGTGCGTACATCATTTATGTGCTATGCTGTGCTAAGTTGCTTCAGTTGTGTCCAACTCTTTGCAACCCTGTGGACTATAGCCTGCCAGGCTCCTCTGTACATTGGATTCTCCAGGCAAGAATACTGGAGTGAGTTACCTGGGGATCTTCAGGGGATCTTCCTGACCCAGGGATCAAACCTGTGCATTTTCAGGTGGGTTCTGTACCACTAATGCCACCTGGAAAGCCCCATATACATCATATATAGATTATTCTAATATTCATTTTAATCTGTTATGAGCAGCTCCTTACTTCTAGTCAGTGTTAACTGAAACCCATGGGTTACGATGTATAGAAACTGAAATTAGAAAGGAACTCCAGGGCATAATTTGAAAATATTAATAGCAACTATTTGATAAATTATAGCTCTATATTCTAAACAAGAGCATCAGAAAGAGCCTTTAACATGGAGAATGAAGACAGCTCACGAGCACTACCTTAAATAAAATTAGAATATAAACGTCAGTGTTTTTGTATCCGGTAAGAATAGAATTACCAAGTGCATAAGGCAGGAATGTCAATGTATAATATCTTTTTTTTAAAAAAAGCCTGTTTTCCACAGACAAGCTTAACAAAGTTATTAACAATTAATCACATTAACATTTGCATAGCTCTTAGAGTTTTGGAGGCACTTTATTATTTTGCTCTGTCAATGTGACTGAGATAGCTTTCTATAAAACATAAATTCAACAGGAGTGTAGGCAAGAGGAAAGGTTAAACAGGAGAAGCAGATGAATTTGCTCAACTAGTCAAAATATTTAATTCATTTGTTTGAAACAAAATAGCTTGGATTCTATATCCCCCGATTGTCTGTCTTCTTGGGCAGAAAAAGGGCGAGAATAATTTCCATGTATTTGCATCAGCAGTGAGTTCACAGTAAAGGAAACAAAACTCTACGCTTTATTAGAAGAAAATCTGCTGCTGCTGCTAAGTCGCTTCAGTCGTGTCCAACTCTGTGCAACCCCATAGATGGCAGCCCATCAGGCTCCCCCATCCCTGGGATTCTCCAGGCAAGAACACTGGAGTGGGTTGCCATTTCCTTCTCCAACGTATGAAAGTGAAAAGTGAAAGTGAAATCACTCAGTCATATCCGACTCTTAGCGACCCCCTGGACTGCAGCCTACCAGGCTCCTCCATCCATGGATTTTCCAGGCAAGAGCACTGGAGTGGGGTGCCACTGCCTTCTCCGAGAAGAAAATCTAACAGACCACAGTCGCACTTCTACACACGGGCTGCTCCAGCGGGGCCCTGGGAGGCGGGTGGGGCTTTGCCTGAGGCTGAAGTCCAGGCTCAGCAGCTCCCAGCAGCGCAGTTCTTCTGCCCTCTGCCCCTCCTTGGGCAGTGGTGCCCTTCTTTGTGTCTCTGGACTTCCCTGATTCCTCCTCCCGCCCCCCATTCTAACTCTCATTTGCTCCCTAAGTCTCCTCTGTCTCCTGTGGACTCCACTCAATTTCCTATGGCGATGCCAGGCCCCCACTCCCCGCAGAATCCGGATACCCCAGTAGCCTGACACTCAAGTTCTCCTTCAACCTCTGGGAGGTGGTCTCCCCGCCACTGTGTTCAGCTCAGACTGTGGAGGGGGCCTGCAAACACGACCCTCCCTAAGCTTCCAGCTGCATCTCCTCACCTGCTGCGGGACCCACGGGAGCGCTTGCCTTCCTCCCAGTCCCTGCCTCCCGTCCTGTCCTCTGGACCTGTAGCCTTCTCGGGGGAGAGCCCCTCAGCCTCGGGCCTCTCTCTAGTGTACCCCTGTGAACCCTTTCCTGGCCACCCCACCTGCTAACCTGCCGTGGCCCCCTCCCCTCCTCAGGCTCTCACATCACAGTGACCTTTCCCTTCCCCCACAGGTGGGCGGCAGCGCCCTGAAGGCAGGGACCGCACTTCTTACTGCATTCCCGATGGGCTAGCACAGTGCCTGGCTTACTGGAGATGCCCCATCTCTGCTGAACCATGCAGAGAGCCATGTGCATGTTTTTTTATAGAAAACAAGTGTGAAGGCAGGTGAAGTCATTCTTGGCTCAAGTCTATAGAGAAAGAAGCAGGCCTCCGGTTCACTCAAAACACTGTTACTCACTCTCCTAACGAGCGATCAGCAGCCAGCAAGTGAGTCAGCTCGGGGATGGGATTCAAAACCGCGAGAGACGTGAGGGTGAGTCACCCCAGCAGCAGCGGGCGGTCCTGTCCAGATTTTCATCTGAGAGGGCGATGGAGAGGCCACAGGGACGAGCAGGTGAGCCCTGGCAGGCGCCCCAGCTGGACGGCCGGCCCAGAGCTGGGTCTCTAGGCGTGGCAGGTGGCTCGCTGGTATGTGTGGCAGAGGCCAGAGAGCAGGCTGATCAGACCCCACAGCCGCGGAAATTCAGTCCTCGTGAGGAACGTTCTCCACAGGGCTGAGTGTTCCAGAGGGGGTGCATGTGTGACATGGACGCGTGAGACGCTGTCGGCGCTGTCTGCAGAGCATGTGTGCGCATGCTCAGTTGCTGAGTCTGACTCTGCGACCCCATGGAGGGTAGTTCGCCAGGCTCCCCTGTCTGTGGGATTTCCCAGGCAAGAAAACCGGATCCCTGGGAAAGACCCTGTTGCTGGGAAAGACTGAAAGCAGAAGGCCAAGGGGGCGGAAGAGGATGAGATGGTTAGATAGCATCATTGACTCAGTGGACATGAATTTGAGCAAACTTCTTCCTTCCTCCTACCAGGGATCTTCCTGATTCACAGACTGAATGTGTGTCTCCTGCATTGGCGGGCGGATTCTTCACCACTGAGCCACCCAGGAAGCCTGCCTGTGTGGCAGAAGGAAGGTGCTAACATGCATGTTAGATACAATGCAGAACTTAGCAGCAGCACTTTCTTTGCTGTTGACCTTTTTATTTTGCAGAAAATTCTTTAAGACTGAGCACATTCTAATTGATGAATACCTCAACTCAGAAACTATCTATGAGTCTACACTGAATTTTAAAGTATTCAAACAGGAAAGAAGCCTATCCCATTTTTTTTAAAAGGGTGAGAAAGAATCAAATTGTTTAAAGTCATCTGGATTCAGTTAAAAAAAAAATCTTTTTTCTGGGAGTTATGATGTTTGAAGATTTTGAATATAAGTTTTCTCACTAGCATAGAATTTGACAAAGGAGCTCAGGAGTGGTTTGTTAAGATAGTCTTGGTCCTTTTATCTGACTGGGGCCACAATCTTTGCCGGAACATGCAATAATCTCATTTCTGAGCAGTGCTCCAGTTATGCCAGAAAAAAGAACAAAGAGATGATCAGCCTGTGAAAAGGGATGGCAAGAGGAAGGAAGGGAGATTAGAGGCAAGGGGAAAATTAGAAAGGAAGGGAGCATGCAGGGAGAAAAGAGAGAAAGACAGGAAGAAAGATGATTATAGAAGAGCAAGACCCAGAGAGACGGGGGCTTCAGAGGTACCTGCTGTGTCAGGGATTATCAAAGGGGATGAGGGCTCTGCCATCATGGAAGTGCAAGGAGAAACAGGTCATGTGGACATGGCTGTGTGGGGCACCCACATTTTCCAAAAAGCAACAGAGGACCCAAAATTTACATAGTTTAGACAAATTGTGACCTGAAGAAAGTACCGTAGCAATTAAAAAAAAAAGCCACTACTACTTAAGTTTCTAACCACTAGGCCTGTGATAAGATTCTTAGTCTATTATGTCTTTTAATCCCAATGCCAACCTGGGGTGTAGGGACTAGTAGACCCATGTTACAGATCAGGTTACTGAGGGCTGTGGGATAAGGAGCTGGTCTAAGATCTCGTGTCTGGTAGTGGAGCCAAGGTTTGACCTCAGTAGACTCCTTTCATTCACTCATTCATTCATCCTCTTCATTCATTCATTCATACTCATTCATTCTCTTCCCAGATGTTCACTGCTGGGCATAGCCAAGCTCCTGGATGTCAGTTACTGGAAGGAGCTGGAGAAGAAGACAAATACCTTGCTCTCAGGACCTTATCATCTAGCAAACCCTGCCCTGAGGCATGTGGTCCAGGAAGGTGTGGGTGGAGGAGACAGAAGGGTCACGGGGGTAGGACCATAGCTCTGCCATCTTGCTGGGCTGACAGAAAAGAAGTCACAGCACTGAGCCTCAGACTTCACATTCATATGTGGGAACCCTCTCAGTTTAAGTCCTGGCCTACAGCAGAAAGTCAGTAAGTACCCCCTCTTTCCTTCCCCGTCAGGAGGAGAAGGTGAGGAGGTGAGGAGAAGACCATCACAAGGTTGTCTGAGAACCCCAGTGACAGACTCGAGGTTCAAGTCTTAGCTCGGGTAACTGGCAGGCACTCCAGGTGGGGACCACAGACTCTGTTTAGGTTCCCAAAGGGTCTATGCACGGCAGTTCTAGCAACAAGCTCAGCCCCTGCCAGGAGGGCTGCCATAAAATACAGGATGCACAGTTAAATTTGGATTTCAGATAAACAACAAATATTTTCAACGTATAAGTATATCCCATACACTATTTGGGGCATTCTTATACTAAACGTTTTTCATTATTTATCTGAAATTAAATTTCACTGAGCATCTTTTTTTTTTTCTTTCTAAATGTGGCAACTCTGAAACCAGGCAAATTTCTGCCTTGATCAGGAACAAACTGCTCCCACATCCTCCCTTTTCAGTCCCCCTGAGATGCTCCAACTCTTCTCTACTGGAGGTTACATCTCTCACCCCTTGGCTCTCTACTTCTTCTCTTTCTTTCTTTCTCAGCATCTTTCATGCAACCCCTTTCACTCCTGCCAAATCAGTACATGAAGCCTCCGGAGCAGCCCCCTGGTAGGTCCAGCATTCGACTCCATGGTCATAAAGGACACTGCTGCGGGGTCTGTGTGTGCCTGTGCCTGCTATGCTCACCTCCTAACATGAGGACTATGTTAACCCCGCCGCACTGGGCAGACACCTGGGAAGTTCCCTAGTGGCATGAATTATGTTGCGTCCACAATAATGGAAGATGCTTAGATCCTCTGAGTAGAATCAGTTGCTGAATAAACCGAAAGAGAACAGCTTTGAGTTCATCCAGTAAGCACCACAATCAAAAGCCAAGAGCTAGAAACCCTTTGTTTTAAATCACACTACATGAAAAGGACCTGAATGTGTGGGTCATGGTTTCATCTGTCTGAGGACACCTTTATACGTACTCGGGAGTTTCCACTTCCAGTTTCAGGGCTGAGTGTAAAAGGGATAACTAGTGGGAACTCGCTGCAAGGCACAGGGAGCTCACCTCGGTGTCTTGTGATGACCTGGGGGGTGGGACGGGGGGAGAGGTGCAAGGGAGCCTCTAGAGTAAGGGGACATATATATGACCGATTCACACTGTACAGGAGACACTAACACAACAGTGTAAAGTAATTATTCCCCAATTAAAAAAAAAAAACAAAACGGAAGGTGGCAAACCTCCAGTTAGTTTCAGGAGCTTCCCCAGCAGTTTTCCTGTCTACCATCCTACAGGGAGACAGGGAGCTTGGTACAGAGGGAACAGCCATGCGCTGAGAAAGCTCTGCTATTAAAACACTGTCAGGTGAAACTAAACAACGCACTTGCCAGTGAGTCCAGGCCCCGGGACAAGCTCGCTTCCCACTGTGGACTCTGAGAAGGGGAAGCGCTGACCAGTGCCTGTCTGGGGACCACACTCTGAGCAGCACAGGTGTAGAAGACCCCAGAATTTTATACACTGCACCCGTATAAAGTGGGGAGCTCTCCCCTTTGTGCCCATTTTGTGGACCAAAGATCCTCTTATTCCCCTGCAGTAAAGGCATATATATATAATTTACATATATTGAATTCTGACAGTCTAACTCAGTATCTATCCACACAACTGTGCCCCCAGTTTAGAAAGAGGAAGAAGGGGTGCTTACTCTTCTTGTCGCAAGTCGTTGACACTGCGGTCCAAGGAGATCATGTCACTAGCAACCATGTTAAATCCAAACTCTTTAATGCTGGCTTGAACTGCGTGTTTGAATTCTGGTCCCAGAACCAATGGCTTGGCTTTCTCTCCAGGCCCACCGACCACTCCGGGAGGCTCAGGCTCTTTGGGCTCAAAGTTACCGAGGACCCCCGGGCGGAGCACAGGATCATGGTAGGTGAAAGTCTGGGGTTTAAACGTGAGATATTGCCTCTGCATGATGTCTTTCTGGTTCTCTCCTCCGGAGCGGCGCTCTTGTTCATGTCTGGCCTTGTTCCTTCTTCGAATAGACTCCAAGTCCACTTCTACGCCTTCCACGTGAGGCCAGGGCACCACGGGTTTGAATCTGTCATCCCCGAGGGCTAGTCCGTTGCCCCCTCTGTCAGGCATGGGGTTATTAACAGCTCTGTCTTCCTACACAAAAGGGAGGGGGGCATATAGTGAGTACATGAAGGCAACCACAGCAGTTCATGACACCAATGTGCACATTTGAAAAAACAGCCCAGGCAGTGGTGAAATGTTATGAGTCATGAAACTGAAGCAGGCCACGAACCAGGACCCCTCACCAGAGGAAACCGTTCCTGACGAGGAACGACATGCCAGCAACAGAATGACTCTTTGC
Organism: Redunca redunca; assembly: GCA_006410935.1. Taxonomy (NCBI): domain Eukaryota; kingdom Metazoa; phylum Chordata; class Mammalia; order Artiodactyla; family Bovidae; genus Redunca; species Redunca redunca. The sequence goes on along the minus strand of SJYQ01000122.1, from coordinate 741,528 downwards.
TTCTGTTGTTTAGTCGCTCGGGCATGTCCAAATCTTTGCAACGGCATGGACTGTAGCCCGCCAGGCTCCTCTGTCCATGGGGATTCTCCAGGCAAGAGTACTGGAGTGGGCTGCCATTTCCTTCTCCAGGGATCTTCCCAACCCAGGGATCAAACTGGGGTCTCCTATATTGACAGGTGGATTCTTTACTACTCAGGCACCTGGGAAGCCCAATTCTTTGCCTTACTGTTCCAAAATAAAGGGGTGGACGCATTTTTTACTTCTCCCCTCATAAACTCAACTCTCTATCAAAAACCCCTTAATAAAGCACATTGCTGCGCTTCCCTGGTGGCTCAGTGGTCAAGAATCCGCCTGTAATGCAGGAGACTGGGGTTTGATCCCTGGGTCAGAAAGATCCCCTAGAGAAGGGAATGGCAACCCACTCCAGTATTCTGGCCTGGAGAATCCCATGGACTGAGGAGCCTGGCGGGTTACAGTCCATGGGGTCACAAAGAGTCAGATGTGACTGAGCGACTAACACTTTCAAAGCACATTGTTACAGGTTGGAGCAATGAGGTTCTAAGACCTTTGACCAAAGCAGGCACTCAGCAGGTCCTGTTGTACGGTGTGGTTTTCCCAATTGTCTGGTGGACGAAAAATATGACGTTCTGTCGGTCATATGGCCACATGGTGGTGGTGGTGGTGGGTGTCAGCCTGCCCAAGGCTGGCTTAGTGGCCCAAATGGCAGAGGATGGGGGCTGGGATATGATCTCGACAGCCCCCACTCAGTACTTCTGCTCTGGGAGAGTTTAGCTGAGTTCAGAACTATAAAACAAGCTCTGACGACTGTAACCAAGGCTAACAGAGCTCTTAAACCACACCCAGGACCTAGCCGGCCCCGTTTCAAAGGTGGCCCCAGGAAAACCGGATTCTGTGTGCATGAATATTCCAGAGTGTTGGCCTTCCTTTCTGTCCAGACACTCCTCGTCAGCTGCACAGATCTTCCTGTCAGAAGCCCTGCATGCTTCTGTCCCTGGGGTCACATGTGAAGTTTCTGTTAAGTCAGCACCATTCTTTGTACAGCCATGTTTCTCAACATCAGCCGCACCTCAGTGGCTTTAAATACACTGACGTCAGAGTCCCACCCCTCAGATACAAGATTTAACGGGTGGGAACGTTTGGCGTTTTAAGAACGCTCCAGGTGTTTTCAATATGCAGCAGGCTTGAGCTCCAATGGCTTAATTGAAGAGCCGCTGGCTGTAACCAGACAAGGAGGCTACAGGCTGTGTGTGGCCGGTCTGGGGCGGGTGAGCCAGTCAGAACCAGGACTGCAGACCCAGCTAACTGACCTGCCACCCTCCCTCCCCGTCAAGCCAGGATAGCCAGAGTCCTGAAGACAGATATAAAAGAGTTCATACCGTCTGACCGACATTTTTCTATAGTGTTAGAGCTATTTTGAAAAGTCAGGTTAAAGACTTTGAAGAGGGCAGAAGTAAGGCTGATACACAGGTTGCTGTCCAGTGGTGGTTTATTTAGAGACAAGGGTCTGTTTGGAAAGTCAGCTAATTCAAATGTGAATTCAGTCAATGTCAAAGTTTTGGTAAGGGCTAGCTGAGGACTGACTTAAGAGAGTTCAAAAAGCAACTTAACAGATATATGTTGAGAGTCCGTAGGACTGCAAGATCAAACGAGTCAATCCTAAAGGAAATCAACCCTGAATATTCATTGGAAGGACTGATGCTGAAGCTGAAGCGCCAGTATTTTGGCCACTTGATGTGAGGAGCTGACTCATTGGAAAAGACTCTGATGCTGGGAAAGATTAAAGGCAGGAGGAGAAGGGGATGACAGAGGGTGAGATGGTTGGATGGCATCACCGACTTGATGCACATGAGTTTCGGCAAACTCCAGGAGATAGTGAAGGACAGGGAAGCCTGGTATGCTGCAGTCCAGGGGGCCGCAGAGTCAGACACGACTTGGCAACTGAACAACAATCTCTTTGTTTAGGTAATACTCTAAGCATGTGATACAACATTCATAGGATCCTTAACGGTAATATTGTGAAAGGCAAGTCTTCCTGCCTTCCCTTTGGTATAGGCACTCACAGCCGGCATTTCCTTGTGAATCTTCCAGGTATAAACAGACATGGGCATGGATGACAAGAACTTTTTGCTGAACAACGGACACAGATTTTTACTGACCCATTAATTTTGAGAAGGAATCATAAGATGTTACAACCAGTTCAAAGGTGAATCCTTTGAATGACCTGGTGAAAAACAGACAAATATATAAACATCAAGAATATTGCAAAGAATTGAAAAGTAAATGCAAAACTGGTCAAACTGGTCCATACCCAGAGGGCAATAACCAACTGCATTCCACAGGACACGATTTCCATTTCAATGGACAAGACTCTTGCGTGTTACTAACAGTTTCCTATCATTTACAGGATTGTGAAACAGGTTGGAGTTCATGCAGGGATGAGATAACCTGCGAAGCTGAGTTGGAAAATGCACCCAGTAACCTTTTGGATCCATTTCAAAGTTTTCCCACAATTTTCATCCTATAGCACAGAACTAAGCGTAACATGCGGCACCTCGTCCAACCATCTAAGGGTGATACCTTTGTTCAGGTACATGTGGATAAGCCTTCTGCATCAGGCTTTCTGACCACTGCACACCTAGTCAAGTACCAGGTACTTGTTGCTGTTTAGTTGCTAAGTCAAATCCGATTCTTTGTGAGCCCATGGAATGTAGCCCACCAGGCTCTTCTGTCCATGGGGTTTCCCAGGTAAGAATACTGGCGTGTGTTGCCATGTCCTTCTCCAGGGGATCTTCCCTACCCAGGGATCAAACCCTCATCTCTTCTGTCTCCTGCACTGGCAGGCAGGCTCTTTACCACTAGCTCCACCATGGTAAGCCCATGGGAAGTACTGCAATAATCAAATTAAAATAGAGAAGTCCTTATAAAACTCTAAGATACCAGACTCAAGATGTTGATGTTGAACCAAGAACCCTACAAAAAGGAGGAAGACTCAGTCTCTCCCTTCAACTTTTCACATCAAGGCTCCAGTGAACTAGTAACTAGAGAGGAAAAGAGTGAGGGGAGGAAAATAGGTTCAGAAAAGTAGACTGAACAAGTCATCAGCCGTCCCAGGACATCCTCTGCGGTGCCTAATATTCCACTGGAGGAAAGGTGCTTATGGGAAGAATGTGGGACACGATAATGGGTGAAATCTAGGTACCCAAGGCAGGAGATATCTGTTGTCGTTCGGTGGGCAGGTGCTGATGTGAGACTCACGAGTATAAACATTTCTCAGGCTCACCCACCTCAACAAGAGAATGTTTAATGGATTCAAACTTCATGCTCATCTTTCTTCAAAAGTTGTTTTGATCCTCCCTTTGTCTAACCTTTGACTTTTCTATTTTTGGGTCACGCCAAGTGACTTGTGGATCTTAGTTCCCTGCTGCTGCTAAGTCGCTTCAGTCGTGTCCGACTCTGTGCGACCCTGTAGATGGCAGCTCCTCAGGCTACCCCATCCCTGGGATTCTCTAGGCACATTGGAGTGGGTTGTCGTTGCCTTCTCCCCTTAGTTCCCTGACTAGGGATCAAACCCGGGCCCTTGGCAGTGAAAGCAGAGTCCTAACTGCTGGACTGCCAGGGAAGTCCCCAACCTTTGACTCCTGGTATTCCATTTAGACCCGTTAGGAGCCTGCCTGTTCTCCTCCTCGCTCTAGCATCTCTTCATCTCCCCAGCAAGGTGACCAGGTTCATTTGATCCTTCCTTCCTTCCTCTGTGTCCTCAGCCCACATCTTGCTTCTCATCTCTGGGTTCATCACCGTGGCACTTGAACTTAAGATGCCCAGGAATGAACTTGCTGTGACTCCACGGCACACACCTGCTTCATTCACTGTTTTCCCCACCTCGAGGCTGGGAACCCCCATCCGCTCAACTGATCAAAAAGCAAGTCCTCCACTTCATCCCCAGCCTCCTGTTCCAACATCTGAACAATCACTGACTCCTGCCAGTCCCACCGCCCACGTGGCTCCGGAATCCGGCCATTTTCTCCACATCCTCGCTGTGGTGGAATAAGATTTGTATTTTATGGGAGGACAAGAAAAATTTAAACACAAAAGTTCTCCTCTGCCCTTTGTCCTCCTCCCTGCCCTCCTCTGTGCATCGCGTATTTGCATTATGCATCAACCAGACCACCCCCATCAGCAGAAATACCTGCTCAGTCCCAAAGAGCAGCATTCTCCTAGCATCAACAAGACAGCTCCTTAAAGATAACATTCCTTCTTGAACGTGTAAGCGTTCATGTGACCCACCACAATGATACTTAGATCTGGACTGAATAAACTGTCAGTAAGACCTCATTTGATGTCCAGCCCTCTGTCTAAAATACTTACATACCTGTGCCTTGATTTCTAACAGGTGGAACAGTTCTCAGATGCACTGTCTAGATTATCCTCGAACCTGGCTCCCATAAAATCTTCCATATCCTTAGATCAACTAACAGTTTGTGGACATTGCAAAGGCCTAGGACAGTCCACACTCACCTCTCAACAGGATTACTAGAATAGGAAGAACAGTGATGACTGCAAATACTCTGTCCTTAAGTGCTTCACATGTATTTATTGTTGTTGCTGTTCAGCCACTCAGTCGTGTCCAACTCTTTGCGACCCCATGAACTGCAGCCTGCCAGGCTTCCCTGTCCTTCACTGTCTCCCGGAGTTTGCTCAAACTCATGTCCATTGAGTCGGTGATGCCATCCAATCATCTCTTCCCTTGTGGCTCAGACAGTAAAGAATTTGCTTGCAATGCAGGAGACCCAGGTTTGATCCCTTGGTCTTTAAGATCTCCTGGAGGAGGAAATGGCAACCACTCCGGTACTCTGGCCTGGAGAATTCCATGGACAGAAGAGCCTGGTGGGCAACAGTCCATGGGGTCACAAAGAGTCGGGCACGACTGAGCACAAGCACACACACTGTACAGACGAAACAGCCAACAGAGAAGTGACCTAATGTCAGGATCAGTACAGGGCAGGGTGAAGCGTGCATCCAGGCAGGGCCATGCTCCTGATTCCTAGCTGCTAGTGCCTCCCATTCCAACGCTGCACTCGCTGTCCTTCGTCATTACTGTTCTGCAGCCAAAGCAGTGGCGGTGGTGGTGGTGGCTTAGGCGCTCAGTTGTGTCCAACTCCTTTGTGACCCCCTGGACTGTAGCCCAGCAGGCTCCTCTGTCCGTGGGACTCTCCAGGCAAGAACACTGGAGTGGGTTACCATTTCCTTCTCCAGGTGATCTTCCCGACCCAGGGCTTGAACCCACACCTCCTGCATATCCTGCACTGGCAGGCGGATTCTTTACCACTAAGCCACCAGGGAAACCCGTAGCCAAAGTGACTTCCCTGAAATTCAAGTATGAATAGGTCCCTTCTCCTGCCTGCAGGCTCCACACTGGTCCTCTTCCCCAAGAGAGTGGATGCTCTTCCTGGGACACTGCCAGCTCCTGCCTGTACTCACCTCTTCACCTCACCCTCTGGAGCAGGAAGCATTCCAGGCTCTTGGACCACAGGGTCATTACAAAGATGTCACTGGAGTGCCCAGAGCAGACAGACAGGGTGGGTGGGTAGGGCTGTGTTCCCGCAAAACCTCATGTATAAAGACAGGCGAATGGGAATGGATCTGCACTAAGCTGTAAGTTCCATGAAAGGGGAGGGGCCACATCCATGGGGTGAGCCACTGCACCCCAGTGCTTCTCCTGCCGTGTGATCCTCAGTAAGCATTTACAGATAGATGCCTGGATCCTACCATTTCTGCCTGGTTTATGAGAGGGAGCCTGAGATGAAGGATGAGAATGGAGCACATGGACCAGGAAAGAGGGGCTCGATCAGAGAGAATACTGATACTGGCAATACCCGAGGAATTCAGCAAGAGAAGAACTTGATAGCCCCTGCACGGTGCTGTGCTCTTAGCAATGCTATATAATAGTCACTGGAAAAAACTTCGATTTGCTCACTTCTCAAATCCAAAGGCAAAACCAATCTGAGAACTATCTGCCTGACTTCAAGTCAATTAAGAAAAGTCATGTCAAATCGCCACGTGCTGTGATTCAAAGGATGCAGTCAGACAGTGTAATAGTACTGAGCTCCCCGGAGAGTGAGGACACACGCTCCTCCTCCTGGATACTGAATGACTTGAGTTGGCTTTGTGACTCGCTGGTGTTCACACACCTTCAGAAGCACCAGCTGATTCCCTTTACAGTTGAAATCAACAGGTCACTGTTGACCAGAAATGGAAGATGGAATCGGTGGGTCATCTTCTAAGATCAGTATGTCCGTAAAGGTGGAAATGTACTGAAAAACAGAATCACCTATTCCCAGATGGAAATAGGGGATTGTCAGGAATCAGGTCAGACTACTCACTTTACATCTCACAATTTACAAAGCTCCCCATCACCCCCAAATCACCCTTACGGTATCTTCCTGAGACAGTCATGCCCTGGTAGAAATGATACGAACACAAAGGAATTTAGAGCCAGTGAAAGTAACGCAGGCATGGCTCTGAAATGCCACGGAAGCCTCGAAAGCTAAGCTGGTAATGAAGAGCTCCTGCACACATCAGAGGTCCTGAGAAGGCGGCTCCACTCTGGGACGTGGTTGCCACTGATTGCCGCCTGCGATTCGGCTTTCATTCTGCCTGAGCCACAGAGCTTAGGACTTAACAGGTCAAACTAAATTCTATAGTTTAAAAGCCCTCTTGATTTAAAAACAAAAACAAAAACAAAAACACCTTTAATTAGAAAACTCACATTAGCACCCCTTCTCGAGCTACACTTGATCACGAGCCAAGAAGCCCAAGAAGTGGAAGCGATCAGGGAGGTGGGGCGGGGGGAGGGGATAATCAAGGAGTTCAGAAGACACAGGGTGTGCCCACAGGCTGGGCATCCCCAGCCTGCCTTCGGCAGGATGTGGCTGGGGGCGCGGTCTCCCTCTGGTACCTAGAGCTAGATTCTGAGCTCACCCTTCCCCTGCTGACATCCTGTGCTAATAAAGGCCACCACTCTGGCTCCTTCCAGAGAGCTGAGAGCTGACTGCACCACACTGGGGATCAGTGGTCCATCTGGGGCATGGGAGGCGGTGGGCAGTGGGGGGTTGCTGTCAAGTAATTTGCTCAATCAGGGTTTAAAACGGATACACTCAAGATTAAACAGAGACCTTGAAAAGTGAAAAAGTCAAAGTGTTAGGTCTGGTAGCCCTCCAGGCTCCTCTGTTCATGGGATTCTCCAGGCAAGAATACTAGAGTGGGTTGCCATTTCCTCCTCCAGGGGATCTTCCTGACCCAGGGATCGAACTGGGGTCTCCTGCATTGCAGGCAGACTCTTAACCATCTGAGCCACTGGGAAAACCCAAATAGAGGCTTTTTCAGTCCCTGAATATGTAGGATGCATTTTCTTATGGAAAAGGACTGTATTCAAATACATTTTAAGACCAATGGCAATGCCTCCATTGGCAATAAAGGCAGAACTGGAAATGGAGGAGGGTATGGGTCATCAGCGAGAGAAGGGATTACCTTCTGATAAAAATAACAAATAAATAAAATTTAAAGTGGTTGGCAGTAATATTAATAAGTCTGGGTAATAAAATCCATCATGTTTCCCCAGAAGCATATGGTATAATTTCAAACAAAATGTAGTTGAACCAAATTAAAGTAATTGATCAAAATGGTTAAAATTGTGATAAAATTTACTTTTTAAAAACCATGTCAATGCACTGCATTTTTTTAAAATGCATAAGGAAGGTAAACTGCAAATTCCTTAGTAATATAAACTTTCCATTTTCAACATAGAAATTAAAATTACAACTGGAAAAGGGGGAAATTTCATACAAGATCCTTTTCTGTATTAATACTATCACCTCTAATGTTCTATTCTGTTAAGTATGATGTAAGTTCAAGCCAGCAGTTTTTTGAACTCCACCCCTCCTCTCAGGTCCCAGAATATTTCTAACACTGCCCTTCTCGAGTTGCCTTAGGATCTGTTCACACGTTTCTCCCCAGACAAAGGTTCTCAGGGTGGTTATCTGTGTGTACACAGTAGGTACTCAATGTGCGTTTCTTCATGGACTGAACAAATGGGGAATGTCTTGCTCCGGGTTGTGTCACCTGTTTATTTGCTGGAATATAAACTGGCTTTGCATCCACTGGCCATGTCACTGCTGGATTTGGTTTAAGGTAGCATTTTTGAGTCAAACCAGTCAACCCTGAATATACACTGGAAGGACTGATGCCGAAGCTGAGGCTCCAAAAATAACTTTAGCCACCTGATAAGAAGAGCCGACTCATTGGAAAAGACCCTGATGCTGGGAAAGACTGAGGGCAAGAAGAGAAGGGGTGTGACAGAGGATGAGATGGATGGATGGCATCACTGACTCAATAGACATGAGTCTGAGCAAACTCCAGGAAATAGTGAAGGACAGGGAAGCCTGGCGTGCTGCCATCCATGGGGTTGCACAGAATCAGATGTGACTTAGCAACCAAACAAAAATAACAACAAAAGTATTTTGAGAATCTGAGATAACTGAAAACATTACTTTCCCTATGAATCTAAACCTTAAATAATCCTTTTTTAGTTTTTCTTCTTCGGATTTGAATAAATCATGCCTGCAAGTGCAGTTTGTTACTTCATGGAAAATGAGTACTTTATTTAAACACTAGGAAGTAAATCTGCTGGTGTCAGTCTGAGCCTGTAGGCCACTTTATCTCACCAATGGTCTCCTGTTAAATTTGGTCCTTGTTTTAAAACAGAAATAAACTAGAGATTCTAAATCAGGTCAGAAAACTACCAGACAGTACTCAAGAAGGAATAAATGAAAAGAAGAAATGGGCAAATAAAGGACCAGAATATAGGTTAATATCTACAAATAAAAGGATAATACACTGGTTATCCTTTTACAGAAAATTTTTATTTGTGAGACTGTTTAACGGCCTAGATCAAAGTTAATTACTATACATCACTAACCAAGAGGTCTATGAAACATGCAATTTAAACACCTTTATGAAATCCAAATAACTATTTTTCATGCCTTAGCTCATTAACTGAGTCACATACATTCGTTACAGATTTAAAACAATATTTCTTGTTGTGAATATATAGTACTACATTTTTAGCTGATGCGAACTGAATTTTAAGAATCAACTATAAGTACTAAACAACTGACCAATAAATCATTTTTAGTAGATTTCAAAAGGTGATGAAGCTATATTTGTCAAAGTTTATGCCATGATTTCAGTGGCAAGAGTACAGACCTTAAGACAGGACTGTAAAAACAAGTCACACCAACATCATTTAAAAACCCCATCTCCCACAAGTAATAAAAGGCAGATTATAACACCTCTCAGAAATCATAAAAGGATACAGTTGGGCAGATTTTAACTCTCCGTGTTTGGGAGATGAGCAATTACTAAATTTTAAAAAGAAAGCTCCTAAGTGGTATTTTCATCCTAAAAACAGCATATAATAAGTTACACAAAATATTTTAATAAAAGTGTCAACATTTCACAATACAAGTCCCACCGCATTATTCCCACCAAATGACCTATCTAAAAATAAGGAAAGGACTGGGGCAAGAGTGAGGAGAGAAAGACAAAGGCAAAGCAAGGGGAGAAAATGGTAAATTAAAATCTGTGAAGATTTTTAAACACATGAATAATGTATGTATGCATACATATTATGTATGCAGTGGAGAGTGGGAATATACATCTAAAAGCCAAATAGCCTAGTAGGATGAGAAGCAAGAAATTAACCCTGCTGAACAGACCCTTCAAAGGAACAGCCACAGCATTTTGTCAGGTAGAAAGACAGAGGACCCACTGAGCTGAACCGGCAGAAAAACAAGCCCCCCACATCTGCTCCTCCTTTGCCCGCCCACAGTGGAACCTTCTCTCAGCCGTGCCCATCAGCCCCACTTGCTTACCTAGAAGCGCTGAGATTCTCCACTCTCCTTTCCAGATCATCTTTATTTATTTTTTTAATTTTTTGGATGTGGACCATTTTTAAAGTCTTTTATTAAATTTGTTACAAGGCACGTGGATCTTAGCTCCCTGACCAGGGATCAAAGCTGCAACCCCCCTGCATCGGAAGAGCAGAATCTTAACCACTGGATGGCCAGGAAAGTCCCCAAATTATTTTTAATATATTTTAAAAGAGCAAGTCCTTCATCAGTCCCTAGGGACCACATTGTTACAACTTTTTTCTTTTTTTTAATCCAGAGACGTGCTTATTTAATCCTATCCTTTGTTTTTTTTTCACTAATATAACAAAGAATTGATGCTTTCAAACGGTGGTGCTGGAGAAGATTCTTAAGAGTCCTTTGGACAGCAAGAAGATCAAACCAGTCAATCCTAAAGAAAATCAACCCTGAATATTTATTGGAAGGGCTGATTCGGAAGCTCCAATACTTTGGTCACCTGATGCAAAAAGCCGACTCATTGGAGAAGACCCTGATGCTGGGAAAGATTGAAGGCAGGAGGAGAAGTAGGCAACAGAGGATGAGATGATCGGATGGCATCACTGACTCGGTGGACATGAGTCTGAGCAAACTCCAGGAGACAGTGAAGTAAAGGGAAGCCTGGCATGCTGCAGTCCACGGGGTTGTGAACAGTTGGACACAACTGAGCGACTGAACCACAACATTAACAATGAACTTCATAATCTAACACCGGTCAAACCAGACAGACACAATGTAATTCTTCATTCTCCTTCACATCTGGCGGCCCCAGTGAAGACGCCTAATGATTTCCAAAGCTTCCTGAAAACTTTCTTGAAAAGTATGTCACCACCAGGATCATCAATAATGCTTAGGATGTGAAGGACAGCATTTTACCGAGGGAGAGCCGAAAGAAGTCAGACATAGCCTTTGTGTTCAAAGACACCGTCGGGAACACCCTATAGAAAGCTGAGCAAGCAGTGCTTTCAGCCTTCCAGGGAAGGAGCTCTGGAATGAACGGAGCGCCCTCAAGGCAGGCGCTGCTGCTCTGCGTTCTGAGATGACTGAAGTGCTTCTGGCTCTGCCCTGAAGCCTGCCTCCATCACAGCTCGAAAAACAGCACTGCCGTGTGGGGCTTCAAAGCGCAGACGCTGTGATTGGTGTAAGATAATCTCTTGCAAATCTGAAAAAAGTAGTATCACCTCAAGGAAGAAAATACCTCAACGTTCCCAGGGCAGATACACCATTTTAAAGTATGGAACAACATTAACTACTGTGTCGTGACAAGAAATCCATTTTAGGAGGTGGTGACAAGAAAACCCATGTATGTGAGAAAGAAAAATAGAGTAGATCGGGGTCATTCAGGAATAAATACTCTGACATTTTAGTTTTGAACGGCAGCAGGCCTGCTCTCAAGGGGGCGTGCTGCTCCAGGGAGGCGGGAGCTCTATCTGAGTGCTCTCTGGCGTTCAGGTCAGTATTTACATGTATCATTAAAAGGCGAAAGACCCGTTCCTCTGGTTATCCAAATATTTGTTACAGGTCTGCTTCCTGCTAGACGCTCTCCGAGGGATTAGCAGGTGGCCTGGGCTTCTTGGAAGAGGAAGGGAGGCTGGGAGAGGCTGGATCTCTGTTTGCAGGCATTGAGGCACAGGGGTGGCGGGGGGGAACGGTTGGGGGATAAGAAGCGGGGGTAAGAAGTGGGGCTGGGCAGCCATTCTAGACTAAGTCAAAGGCACAAAAGCATTAAAAAGAACAGGGAATACTCAGGGAACTGCAGATGGTTTGGTGTGACGAGTGGAGGGGACACACGGGGAGGAGGCAGGAGGCTCGGTGCCAGTGTGTGTGCGCGCTCAGTCGTGTCCGACTCTTTGCGACCACAGGGACTGTAGCCCCCCGGGATCCTCTGCCCACGGGATTTCCCGGGCAACAATACTGGAGTGGGTTGCCATTCCCTTCTCCAGGGGATCTTCCCGACCCAGTGATCGAACCCAGGTCTCCCGTACTGCAGGCAGTTTCCTGCATTGCAGGCCATCTCTTTACCAACTAAGCCAGCACTCAACAAGGCTAAAAACTAGGTGTGTTATTAAATGAACAAGAACCTGAGGCCCAAGGGGCGGCTTCGCTCTGTGGCAGGACTCACTCACAGTTCACTCCATTTCATGAAACATCCTGGCAGAACCACAGCTGCTGAAGAGAAATGGGAAGCACCTTTCCATGAGCAGAGGGAAGCCAGTCCATCAGAGATGCTAAATGTCGCTGCTCTGACACATCCCAACCAATCTCGGCCGGTCAAACATGACTGCAACCAGAGCTGATAGCCCTTCACGACCAGTGATAAAATTCTGGTGCATAATAAGTGTGGTACTTGAGACAGTCAAGTCTCACTAAATGCTTCAGTTTTATTTTGCCATTAATCATTCAGGTTTTTTTTTTTCCTTATTAAAAACATTCCCGAGGACTTCCCTGGTGACTCAGTGGTAAAGAATTCACCTGCCAATACAGGAGATCCCACGTGCTGCAGAGAAACGAAGCTCGTGCGGAACAACTGCTGAGCTTGTGCTCTAGAGCCTGGGAAGGGCAACTACTGAAGCCACCTGTATCCTGGAGCCCTTGTTCCACAACAAGAGAAGCCACCTCAATGAGAAGCTTGTGCACCTCAGAGAAAAACCTGAGCAGCTACGAAGGCCCGGCACAGCCAGATATAAACAGATAAAATTATAAAACAAAACAAAACAAACATTTCCTTCTTGTACTTGCTACTTCGAAGGTAAGCAAGACATTTATCCTGTTATCTACAGACAGAGGGAAAAAAGGCACAGGGAAGGCAGTGGCCAAGGTGTCAGAGTACGCCCCAAGTCTGCAAAGTCAGCACAGAGCCTCCAGAGGCTTAGAAAAGAAAAAGGAATTGAAAGAAAAAAAAAAAAGACCACAGTGGCAAACCAATCTGTCACTCAACGTGTTTTACTGAATGTTGACTTCCAAGGTGATGACAGGTGGGGGAGGAAGTAGAACCCTGGTGATGTAACAAGCACCTGTCTCCGGTCATCCTTGTCATCAGCCTTGGAGCTGGGTATCAGGGCTGTTCCATTCTGCAGATGAGAAAACCAAGGCACAGGGTCTGAGGGACTTGCTGAAAGCCATACACTCTGAGGATGGCAGAGGCGAGACACAGACCTAGGGCCTCTGATGCCAGAGCCCACATTCTGAACCACTTTATTCTCTCCTGGGACAGAGGCACCCATGAGCCTTTCATACCTGATAACTAAGCAAACTGATAAATATCATTAAGATTTCTGAAGTATGAAAGCTAAACTACAGTCCTTAGAATCACTGATAATTTCAATAAAAAATTTACTTTCAAACCAATACTATCAGCTAGAATTAGTAATAAATAGTTCAGAAAGGGCTGTTTTCATATACAGAACATTCTAGAAGATTACTTATATTTCATATATATTTCATATAAATAATCTTCTAGAAATACTAAATCCTATTAGCATTTCAATAATTAGTAGTAACTTGCTATGAGGCCCCTTAGCCTAGATGACTATCAGGATGTAAGAAAACAGACTATATCTCATTTCATGTGACTTTATTTCTGCACAAAGAAAAGGTGAAAGTGAAAGTCACTTAGTCGTGTCTGACTCTTTGTGACCTCATGCACTGTAGTCCATAGAATTTTCCAGGCCAGAATACTGGAATGGGTAACCTTTCCCTTTTACAGGGGATCTTCCCAACCCAGGAATCAAACTGGGGTCTCCTGCATTGCACGTGGATTCTTTACCAGCTGAGCCACAAGGGAAATCCAAGAATACTGGAGTGGGTAGCCTATCCCTTCTCCAGCAGATCTTCCCAACCTAAGAATCGAACCAGGGTCTCCTGCACTGCAGGCAGATTCTTTACCAACTGAGCTATCAGGGAAGCACTATTTCTGCAGAGAAAGATAGAAATTAGTTTCAGCTGGTCACTCGGGCACACAGGACTGGGCTGCTATGCCTCCTATTCTGATTTCACAGAAACAGAGAATGGTTTCAAAAACCTTCTATTTGCCTGACAAATATGAAGTAAATGCAATAAGGTTTTCAAACTGACACTGAGGAAGAGTTACAGCATTCAGCTTCTAGTTCCATCTAAACTGTTGGCCTTCTGCTCCTACCTGGGAGCATTCAAATGTTTCTTTCAGTGCCATTTTATGTATAAGTTTATGAGTATATACCTTCTGCTCTGGAGAAGGAAACAGCAACCCACTCCAGGATTGTTGCCTGGAAAATTCCATGGACAGGGGAGCCTGGTGGGCTACGGTCTGTGGGACTGCAAAGAGTCGGACACGACTAAGCACACAACACAGCACAAGACACCTTATTCCTGTTTTCCTGCAAGGCAGTCTTGGTTTCAATCACATGGCGGTCCCACCAAGATCCTATTTTCAACAAATTTCCTGCATGTCTACTTTCGTTGAAGCATATTGCTATGCTTGAGGAACATAAAAGTCTCTTTTCCTAAACACACATCAGTGGTTCCTAACATTTTTAGGATCACAAAGATTTCAAACCCTTTTCATGAGGTGAAAGTGAAAGTGATGTCGCTCAGTCGTGTCCGACTCTTTGTGACTCTGTGGACTGTAGCCCACCAGGCTCCTCTGTCCATGGGATTTTCCAGGCAAGAGTATTGGAGTGGGGTGCCATTTCCTTCTCCAGGGGATCTTCCCAACCCAGGGATCGAACCTGGGTTTCCTCCATTGCAGGCAGACCCTTTACCCTCTGAGCCACCAGGGAAGCCCAAGGGGAGTACAAACAGTGTAACTTAGTTGAGTTCTTTGTAGAACCATCTAACCTGTATGTACCAACATCCTTAATAACCTTCCTTCTGAATACAAGATTTCAGAAGTGGGAACGTATTCAAGGGGGATAATCCTAATCATAGGGAAGATATTATGCATAAAAGTTCAGTGCAACATATACCAGCGAATATACTAGAAACAAACAGAATATCCCTAATGAAGACTAGTCAAGAAAATTATGCTGCACTTATGCAATTGAATAGTATTTAACCATAAAAATGTTAAAGAAAAATAATTCTTGCAGAATATCTTTATGATATAATGTTAGTTTTTAAAAGTAGGAGACATACATTAATTATGCATACTGCTTGCTCCATATGATCTCAAATACAAAAAGAAAAACACAGAAATAACTAGAAGGCAAGTTATAAGCAGTAATTGTCTCTTTGGTGAGATTGTAGATAATATTTGTCTTATGTCCTGGTTTTCCTTGGTTTCTATATTGAACATACGTTTATATAAAGTTTTTAGGAATTATTCAGTTTCCTTTTAAACTTATTTTAATAATTTTTTATTAGTAAGACTTACTAGAAAACAGTTCATATAATAACTCAAGATTTTTTTCTTTTGTATAAGGAGGCTGAACATCACAGTAAGCTATACAGTTTGTTGATAGCCAAAGAGGTTGCCATACGTGATTTAGGAATAAAGCAGAGAATACACAACAAGCACAGCTTAGAGTAGACTCAGAGAAATAGTGCTCATAACCAGAGGTTCATACACAGGGCACAGCTAGAAACATTCTTCATTCACGGACACAACCAAACTTTAGGCAGCATTAAAACAAAAACAAAACCCAGCTTTAGCAAATTCTTAAAACAAGCACAAAAGCCAGAATGCGAATTCAGTTATTAATCACTCAGTCATCTATTATCAAGCACTTAAAAGCAAAGGATGTCATGAGAATTATATCTTCTAAAGACAGTCATGAGGTAATAGGCCACATCGTGCAATGCATAGCACTTAATGTGAAGCTGTTTCTTTTAAAAAAAGAACAATTAAGTACTTTACTTCACTCTGTTTTCTACTGATTTCCCCTATACCATCTCCCAGTTATATCATTCTAAGACACTTCTTTAAAGGGAGTTAAATTTAAAGATATAAATTTAAAAAATTAAAGAAGTTTAAAGTCTTTATCTGGTTTTTTCTCCAAAGCCGTAGACACACATAGTCTATGGTAAATCAGAAAGAAGAAATTAAAGGTAATTAAGGATAAAATGGATTTTACCATTAATTTTAATGTCATTTTTTATTATATTGTCTTTTAACCATACATTAAACTATATGACATACACATAATTTTAAGACATTTCATTTCTAGTTTAGAGAATATGATAAAGTAAACAAATTATGTTGGTGGGTGCCAAAATTTGGAGTACGGAGAAATGATTTTTTCTTCTTAAACTTTTAAATCTTGTATTGAGGTATAGCCAAGTAACAATGTTATGACAGTTTTAGATGAACATCAATGGGACTCAGTCATATACATGGACATGGATCCATCCATTCTCCCTCAAACTCCCCTCCCATCCAGGCTGCCATGTAACACTGAGCAAAGTTCCATGTGCTCTACAGTAGGTCCTTGTTGGTTGTCCATTTTAAATGTAACAGTGTGTACAGGCAACCATAAGGTCCTTCTCTAAATCTGACTCCCTTTCTGTTTTGTAACTAAGTTCCTTTGTATCAAGAAATGATACTGTATGTATGTATGTATTTCAAGAGCCTCCAATAGAAATGAAGATAGATATAGCCCCCAAAGCAAGAAGGTAACGAATAGTACACTTTCAAACTACAGCCTGGACTAATTCAGATGAAACCATCAGGACTGTCTGCTGGTGACAGCACTGACTCCCCCACACAAGGGAGAGGAAGGCCAGGGGGTCAGGGACACCCTACTTCAGCCCTGCACCCCTAGGTCCAAACAAACTGCTGGCAGGAAGTCTCTGAACCCTCTGCTTCAGCTTCATGCAGAGGACAGACTGCTGGGACAGACAGACAGGCAGGATCGGAGAGAGTCAATTCCTTCTTCAGGAGACACGGGATGAAAGACGGAGCTTCGAGAAAGGTCTGGAACTCCGGGGTCCCCTAAGGCAGCATAAAGGCTGTCTCCTGCACTGACTTATTTGAGAAACTCTCACGTATGGTTAAAAAGGGAGTGAAATTCTGAGGACTGGATTATAGATTCTAAACATCTGATGTTTACAAACAACAGTAAAAGGTTTGTTGTTGGTTAGCCAGCTAAGTCAAGTTTGATTCTTTGCAACCCCATGGACTGTAGCCCACCAGGCTCCTCTGTCCATGGGATTCTCCAGGCAGGAATACTGGAGTGGGTGCCATTTCCTTCTCCAGGGAATCTTCCCAAGCCAGGGATCCTGCGCTGGCAGGTGGATTCTTTACCACTGAACCACCAGGGAAGGCCTGGTAAAAGGTAATCTGACGGTAAACATTTGGCCTGGCCAGTATCCTATAACATGAAGGTTAAAGGTTGACAAAAATGAGTTACAAAGAAAGCCTTTATATTTACAATGAGGGACATGAGCAGAATTTTTTCTTTACTTCTTTGAACATACATCTTCAATAGGAAAAACAGGAATAGGATAATCAACAGAAAATCTTTTTAAAAGTCTTTGTCAAGGACAGTTTGTCTTGGAGAAACTATACCAAGTTTACTGGTGATATGGTAGGCGCTGTGAGAACCCCCAGGACCTCTGACCCCAGCTGCAGGACCCAGCTCAGGATGGTCCTGGCAGCCAGACCTCCCTGGGACCTCTGCTGCAGGGGCTACGAGGCTGCCTCCCCCAAGGTCAAGGCCCCTTGTGGGAGGGGGCAGCCCAGAGTGACTGTCCAGGCAGAGGTCCCAGATTCAGGCCCCCTCTCCCCAGGGGAACACCTGTGATCCGGGCTCTCTGGGGTGGGCCTGGGACTTCCACAGCCCCCATCGCAGCTCAGCCTTGGGGCAGCCCCTCCCTCCCAAAGCCCCTGCCGTCAGAGTCCCGGCACAGAGCCCCGCACCCAGCCCAGCGCAGGGCCACTTCCTAGAAGACAAGTGTGGTGTTTTCCTGAGAAACCCGTCAGATAAGCAGAGACTGCAGTCTTTACATCAGTTTCCTCGCCTCTAAAGTTGGAACAATATGAGGTAAGCATAGGGTCACTGCAAGGATGAGGTGAGGTGTCATATAGAAACACCAAGTGCCTGGCAACACCGCATATGTGCTAAATGGCAGGCCGTTATTAAAGAGATATTAGAATGTCTTTCAAGACAGATTACTGCTTAAAGCCCTCTGAAGAACTGTGGGGAAGATGCTGGAGAGGACAGACTTTGAAAATGTGAAGTTACTTCATGGTAGTTGCTCTTAAGCTCCCTACATTCCCTACCTTGCCCGCCCCCCCCCACCAAATTCTTGATCTTCCTTTTGTTTCACAGTCAATCCCTTTCTTGTTTCTTTACATTTTTCTCCCTGTGCCAATTATTTAGCAATGACATTACAATCAAATTAGAAAAATGTCTCAAAAGGAGTAAGAACAGGTGTAGGGGGAGTTTATTACCCAAAGCAAACAGATCTCCCACCTTCCAGAAATCCTGAGACTGACCAGGGTGAGACAGCATGAATGTATTTGTAAAACAAAAACCTACAAGCTGACACTAGTAACTCCTAAGACTCTGACTTAATGGATCTGGGGAGTATAGAAATTTGTACTTTTAAAAACTCCCCAGGTACAAAAAGAACTGCAAAAAAATTTCAATCTCTTCAGGTTTTCATTCTTAATTGTAACATTGATAGTGTAATTTCAAACATATGTATATATGAAAGAGGTAAGCAAATATATTAATAAGAACTAAGACTTTCAAAATAAGAGACATGAAAGTGTTCAGAAAGTTCATTAAATTTAAATCAGAGTACCAGTATGAACACATGATTAAAAGAAGTCCACATATTGCTTTGTTCTTAATACTGAAAGGACCTAGAAGCAATGACATAAAAGTAGAATTAGTGTGTCTAATGTCAGCTCTTTACTTCTAAATACCATACCTTCCCTGGCAGTCCAGGGGTTAGGACCCTGAGCTTCCAATACAGGGAACGAGGCTGGGGAACTAGGATTCCTTCTGCTGTGCAGCATGGCCCCAAAATAATAATAATATTAACAAATAGATAAATAAATATCATCTTTCAAGAAAAGGATCCAGGTCCCATTGGATAAATGGCTGATTCTGGGCCTGAGGCAGGAAATTATAAGGTAAATCAACTGGGTTGTGTCAGAGAGGAGAGTGGAACTGAAAAAATGGTGGGAAAGTCTGATTTAGTGAGAGCTATTCCAGACACGGTAATTACAGAGAAAGCATTAAGCATTTACCCTGGCTTTTCAGAAGGAGCTGTAGACGAGCCTCAGAGGATGGGGGAATGGTCTGCTTCACAGAAGAACGCCAGCTGGGTCTGGGGAGGAAACACTGGATCTTGGCAGGGGCTGAAGGATGTTGAAGCCCTTAGGTGAGGACCAGCTGCTGGGGGCCATGCACACGGTACTCAGCATCACTCCTGCATCTAACTGGCAGCTCCTACCACGAACAAGTGATCACACAACACCGTTAATAACGGGCAATCTGGCATCGTCCGCCTCCTAATGTGCTGTAATCTGAAGCACACATGACGATGAAGAAGCATTCTTACCGAGGCTTTACTTGTATTAAATCAAGCTGAGACACGCAGAGAGAGGAGGCCCATTCGTGCAGAGGGAAGTGGAGGAGAGGGCGGGGGAGAAAGTGAGTCTGTCAATATTATTACCTGTTGATCTAAGAGGTGTTCACAGGAATAGCTGTTCACTGTACTATTTCAACTTCTTGTATGCATGCATCCTTAGTCACTCAGTCATGTCCAACACTTTGCCACCCCTTGGACCGTAGCCTGCCAGGCTCCTCTGTCCATGGGATTATCTATACTGGAGTGGGTTGCCATGCCCTACTCCAGAGGATCTTCCAGACCCAGGGATTGAACCCATGTCCTACGTCTCACGTGTCTCCTGCATTGCAGGCAGATTCTTCACCAGCTGAGCTATCAGTTCAGTTCAGTTCAGTCACTCAGTCGTGTCTGATTCTTTGCGGCCCCATGAACCACAGCACGCCAGGCCTCCCTGTCCATCACCAACTCCCAGAGTACACCAAACCCATGTCCATTGAGTCGGTGATGCCATCCAACCATCTCATCCTCTGTCATCTCCTTCTCCTCCTGCCCTCAATCTTTCCTAGCATCAGGGTCTTTTCCAGTGAGTCAGCTCTTCACATCAGGTGGCCAAAGTACAGGAGTTGCAGCTTCAACATCAGTCCTTCCAATGAACACCCAGGACTGATTTCCCCCAGGATGGACTGGTTGGATTTCCTTGCAGTCCAAGGGACTCTCAAGAGTCTTCTCCAACACCACAGTTCAAAAGCATCAATTCTTTGGCACTCAGCTTTCATTATAGTCCAACTCTCACATCTGTACATGACCACTGGAAAAACCATAACCTTGACTAGACAGACCTTTGTTGGCAAAGTAATGTCTCTGCTTTTTAATATGCTGTCTAGGTTGGTCATAACTTTCCTTCTAAGGAGTAAGCATCTTTTCATTTCATGGCTGACAATCACCATCTGCAGTGATTCTGGAGCCCCCCAAAATAAAGTCTACCACTGTTTCCATTGTTTCCCCATCTATTTGCCATGAAGTGATGGGACCAGATGTCATGATCTTAGTTTTCTGANTTCCCATCTATTTGCCATGAAGTGATGGGACCGGATGCCATGATCTTAGTTTTCTGAATGTTGAGCTTTAAGCCAACTTTTTCACTCTCCTCTTTCACTTTCATCAAGAGGCTTTTTAGTTCTTCATTTTCTGCCATCAGCGTGGTGTCATCTGCATATCTGAGGTTATTGATATGTCTCCTGGCAATCTTGATTCCAGCCAGGGAAGCCCCTAACTTCTTGTGTATTTGAAGACAATTTTCATTAGAAAAAATTAAGAGAAAAAAATTTTTTTTTAGTTTTAAAAATGATTCTGAGGTTTGACAAATTTGGACTAGGGACCTCATTTATGGGAGTTAGTTTTACTGCAAAAGGGAAGTAAAGGAATTGCCAGAGAAAGCATATCCCACAGAATGCACTGTGCCATTTTTTAATTTAATGTTTTTATTGCTGAATACCTTACTCTTGGTCACAGAGTTGTTTTATGTAAGAATTGGTATCATCTGCTTCTCTTAGATCAAAGTTTAACTACTCATGTAATTCAAGCTTAGAAATCTTACTATACTAACGAAAAAAACTACTATTATTTATTCATCAAATTTATTGAACACTTAACAAGGGTTAGAGCAAGGCAGTATATGGTGTTAAAAAAGGTGGGAAGGGCTACTGCATGACTTTTTGATGATTAGAGTCAGTATCAAGTTCAAAATTCTGAAACTCACTCATTAGGCAGCTTTCAAAGGGCTCATCTTGTTAAAATGCTGCTGATGCTGCTAGGTCACTTCAGTCGTGTCCGACTCTGTGTGACCCCATAGACAGCAGCCCACCAGGCTCCCCCA
Source organism: Redunca redunca (assembly GCA_006410935.1). Taxonomy (NCBI): domain Eukaryota; kingdom Metazoa; phylum Chordata; class Mammalia; order Artiodactyla; family Bovidae; genus Redunca; species Redunca redunca. Next base: position 720,171 of record SJYQ01000122.1, on the reverse strand, counting down.
TCCCTGGGATTCTCCAGGCAAGAACACTGGAGTGGGGTGCCATTGCCTTCTCCTTGTTAAAATGAGAGGGCTGCTTATCNAGTAGATATGACAGGTCAGGAGGGGGAGGGGAGGTTCACAGTTCCTAAAGAGGTGTTTCGAATGTGAAAGTTTTCACTGCTTCATATGCACAACTTTGAAAATTAGGTGATTTTAAAACAAATCAGTACCAAGTGGACACAGTGGGTATAGATCACAAAGCTGATGTCAAATTCTCTGTGAAACACACCGGACATTTACGTGACTGCTGAGCCTGTGCTGGTGGGCAGACCCACAGGAGGGGCGTACAGAAGATTAAGAGGCAGTATTTAGAAACTTTAAAGCAATTTGATAGCTTAATAGTATGTCTTCCAAATCTAATACAGGTTTGAACTGTGTATGTTTTTTAAGGTTTTTTAAATTTGTTACAATATTGTTTCTGTTTTATGTTCTGGTTGAACTGTGTATGTTTTTTAAGGTTTTTTTAATTTGTTACAACATTGTTTCTGTTTTATGTTCTGGTTTTCTGGCCGGGAGGCATATGGGGTCTCAGCTCCCTGACCAGGGATGGAACCCACATCCCCTGCATTGGAAGGCAGAGTCTCAACCACTGGACGGCCAGGGATGTCCCTGAGTATGTTTTTTTTAATACGTTTTTATAAATTTCCATTTTTCTGTTAATTCACTTTCATTGTGTGGCATAGAAATACTGGTTTGTGACTGGATAGAAATAAACAACAACAACAACAAAACTAAGTGTGTTCCTTACAGAGCATGGCCTGAGCAAACAGAGTCCGCCTCTTTGACTCCTGCTACAGTCCAAGCGTATCTCTCTCTGGATCAGCCTCTCTGAACAGCTGCAGTGGAAGAGTGGGGGAAGTCGAATAAACCTGAACGGCACGACACTGAGCTAAGTCCAGTTAATGTCCTTGCCTATACAGGAAAGTCTGGTACAACAGCCACACGTGCCAACATCTGAGTCAGATCTGGATTTTAAAACTGGTATCTGACTTTTACCCTTTCCAGATGAAGTTACTGAACAGCCATTTAATAGTTAATCTACTGAAATAGTAAAGTTCTCAACAAGTTAAACGCTAAGAATCTCCCAAGACTGAGTATAGAAATCACTCTTTTAGAATCTGGTTTTGTGATCTCTATGGGTGATTCCACAACTCCAATTAGTTTCTTTAAAAAATGTGTGTGTGTATGCCAAGTCACTCAGTTGTGTCTGACTCTATCCAAGCCTACGGACCATAGCCCTCCAGGCGCCTCTGTCCATGAGATTCTCCAGGCAAGAATACTGGAGTGGGTTGTTGTGCTCTCCTCCAGGGGACCTTCCCAATCCAGGGATCAGAAAACCCGAGTCTCCTGTGTCCCCTGCACTGGCAGGCAGATTCTTTACCCTAGGACTACCTGGGAAGCTAATGCTCGCCTAGTTTAAAAAAAGTGGGCCTAAGACCTTAACAGGCATCTCACCAAAGAGGATGTCATCAGGGAAACACCAATTTAAACCATGAGAGACACCACGACAGGGCCATGAGAATGACCAGACCCCAGCACGCTGACAACACCAAATACTGGAGAGGAGGTGGAGCCACAGGAATGCTTGTTCTCTGCTGGTGGGAATGCAGACTGGATAGCATCTGGAAGACAGTCTGGCATCTTCTTAGCAATCTAAACATACTCTTATCATACTATCCAGCAACCACACTCCTTGGCAGTTACCCAGGAGCTGAGAAGTTATGGTCACACAAAAACCTGCACATAGATAATTACAGCAGTTTTATTCACAACTGCCAAAAATTTGAAAGCAACCAAGATGTCATTCAGTAGATGAAATGGATGAATATATTGTGATACAACTAAACAATGGACTCTTGTGAAGGACTAAAAAGAAACGAGCTTCAAGCCATTTCTTGACTTGACATTAAATATGTAGTACATGGGATCACAAAGTATCAGACACAACTGAGTGCCTAACACACACACACACACACAAGCGAAAGAAGGGCTTCCCTGGCAGCTGAGACCAGTAAAGATTCCACGTGCAATGCAGAAGACCTGCGTTCAATCCATGGGCCAGGAGGATTTCCTGGAGAAGGGAATGGCAACCCCCTCTAGTATTCTTGCCTGGAGAATTTCAGAGACAGAGGATCCTGGTGGACTATTCAGTACATGGGGTTGCAAAGAAGTCAGTCACTTCTTAAGTGAAAGAAACTACTCTGAAAAGGCTATGAGTCCACCTATGTGACATTCTGGAAAAGATGAAACTATGAAGACAGTAAAAAGATCAGGAGCTAAAGGGAATAAAGGGGTGAATAAGTGGAGCACAAAGGATTCTTAGGAGAGTGAACATCTGTATGTGACTATAATGGTACTCATACATTTGTCCAAATTCATGCAACGCACAACACCAAGAGGGAACCCTAATATAAACTATGGATTTTCGGTGACTGGTATATGTCACTCTAGATTCATCAGTTATAACAGGTGTTACCAGTCTGCTGAGAGATGCTGATAATAAGAGACTATGTGTGTTTAGGGGGTCAGGGGATGTATGAGAAATCTCTGTATCATTCCCTCGACTTTGCTGTGAACCTACAACTGCTCTAAAAATTAGTCTTTTTTTTTTTTAAAAAAAACCTTTCATCTCATTTATTAATTAGCTTCTCACCAGAGAAAGGATCAGGTCTGTGTACTAAATGATTGCTAGATCTACTCTGTTTGACAAGTTCAACTCCATATTTGTTGCTTCTGTTTTATTCATGTTGACTTTTATTACTGGACTGGAGATTAACTTCATAAAGGAAGAGATTATTCCTGTTTTTTCACTGCTGTATCCCTAGTATCTAGTAGATCTCCAGGAAGACAAATGTTGATGAAAAGAAAATCACCGAAATGACCAAGCACTTACAAGCTGCTGGCTACTTAAGAGCAGGGCCCATGGCTCATTCATCTTCGCATACAAGAGCAGGGGCCAGTGAGCGCTGATAGAATACAATGAATGAATGAGTGGATGGATGGAGGGATGGAGGGATGGGAGCACTGAGCAACTTCCAAAAGTAAGATGTGCTTTTCACTCTCAACTAAAACTATTTTAATGACTACAATTAACTTTTAGCATACATTTTTATTTCACTATTATTATTTACACAGCATATTATCAATCCTACAACACACATGATGTGAACAGTAATGCTCAAAATAAATGTAAACAGGAAATCTAAGTGGTTGAGAAACTTGTCAGACTTGCTCTTTTTTAGAGTATGTGTACAGAATTTCCTTCAAACAGCCCTCCATTAAAAAATAGGCATGCACAATACACAACACACACACACACAACACACACACACACATACCACACACACACACAACACACACACACACACACTTAAAAGCCACAGTTGGGTGTTGTTTCTATAGCAAAGGAAACAAAATATTCACAGAGAATTTTAGGTAAATGTGATACAATCTTGTTCTCCATAATTAAAAGAATCCTCTCACATTTACTTTAAGATAAAGCTTTTTAGCTTTCAAAAAAACTTCTTACATTTATTCAATTAGAAAGTACTTTTGGAATGGAACTTCTCACCTAATCCCAAACGCCAACAATCTCTTCTAAGCCTGGAGCAGTTGAATAAGTTTCTTTTTCCATATATATATATATATATATATATCAAAGCCATTTTTCATTCACAAATGAAATGACTTCTAATCTACAGAAAACATCTCTGAAGATTTGAGGGTAAACTATCTGTCTTCATTATCATTTAAACTTCTTAAGAGATTTTACCAGGCCCAGTGAATAGCATAAAGTATCAGAGTTTAATCTGTTTTCCTACCCTGTCTTGAGAAGCCAGGAGAAAATTTAATGAAGTGATTCAGTCAGATAAATTAAGGTTATTATGAAATTTAATCAGAGAACTCTGTGGAGCCTGATGGCTTTATGATGGTATTTTATAAACAACTGTCAGTACTATTAGCAATTTTTTCCCTTTAAGATGGAGCCTCTGTCAGTGGGGACGATCTTCCATAAGCAAGGTGGCAAACTGCTCAGCTTGATCCTTGGAGACTGTCAGAGTGAGGTCAGGCTGAAGAGTATCTGTCTCCCCAAATCTGCAAATCTAATTTATGATGGGTATTAGTTCCATTCTCACTGCACATCATTAAGCACCTATGGATAAATGTGGGCATGACGGTTTCAGGAAAAACACAACAGCAAAACCCCCCCTCAGGTCACTTAAAGCGAAGAAATGTAAATGATTCTGACACCGGAGCCTTTGGCCAACGTGCATGTTACATCCACCTCAAATAAGCAGGCTGTGCAAGGGAACTTTGAGTTTCTTTTCTAGAAAACTATTTTAAAATGCACAAAACAGGAACTTCCCTGTGGTCTAGTGGCTGAGACTCTGTGCTCCCATGGGAGGGGGCTCCCTTGGTCAGGGAACTAAGATCCCTCATGTGGTCTGGCATGGCCCAAACACACACACACACACATAAAACTGTAATATTAAAAAATAAAATATAAACTAATTAAAAATATATTAAAATTCTTTTTCAATGCACAGAGTAAAACATGCTTTTTACTTCAACATTACATTCTTAAAGGTGTTAGACAGTTACTAATTATAAGTCGGGCAAATTAATAGACTGATGCCACATGAAATAACAATGGTATCTTTTGACTAAAGTAGGAGGTATGCGGGCTTCTCCAGTGGCTTAGTGGTAAAGAATCCTCCTGCAGTGCAGGAGATGGAGGAGACCTGGGTTCGATCCCTGGGTTGGGAAGATCCCCAGAGGAGGGCATGGCAGCCCACTCCAGTACTCTTGCCTGGGGAACCCCCATGGACAGAGGAGCCTGGCGGGCTACAGTCCGTGGGGTCACACAGAGCTGGACACGACAGCACACACACAAGGATCTGTGAAACATTTCACTGGTCTAGACTTGGAACTGTTGGCTGGTTACAAGGTTTACATCCACCCTGGCACTTTTTATGAGGAAAGTGTCAATCAGTGCTTGGAAAAACATTAATGGAGGGGAGAGTGAGTGCTCCGAACCAGCTGACATGGAAACAGCACATGGCCTTTCCTCTCAGTAACCACTAAGCCGGTTCCAAAGATTCGAATGTTTGGGAAAATGTAGTCGAAACAACAGTTCCAAAATAACTTACAAAGAGAGTCATAGTCTTTATAGGATGCTATAATTCTAACATTTCATTAACTAGAGAAATGAGCTTCCTGCTGCTGCTGCTAAGTCACTTCAGTCGTATGTGACTCTGTGCGACCCCATAGAGCTTTATGGTTAATTCAAATAGGTAGTTTTACTGTACCACCTGCCTGAAGAAGTCTCCCGGTTGCCACCCTCTCAATGACAACTAGATCTAAAGCACTATCAGGTTTTCTATACTTCAGTTCAGTTCAGTTCAGTCGCTCAGTCATGTCCGACTCTTTGCGACCCCATGAATCGCAGCACGCCAGGCCTCCCTGTCCATCACCAACTCCCGGAGTTCACTCAGACAACGTCCATCGAGTCAGTGATGCCATCCAGCCATCTCATCCTCTGTCATCCCCTTCTCCTCCTGCCCCAAATCCCTCCCAGCATCAGAGTCTTTTCCAGTGAGTCAACTCTTCGCATGCAGGACCTTAATTACTGAATTTTTCATATCAACTTCATTTTCATGGAATCTTATTCTTCTCATAAAACAAAGACTGTGGCATGTTTTCATTTTGTGCCTTTGTATGACTGATCAGAGAAACAGATTCGCATTGCTGTTGCTGTTGTTGTTCAGTTGTTAAGTCTCATGTCTGACTCTTTGTGACCGCTTCCCTGTCTTTCACTATCTCCCGGAGTTTGCGCAAACTCATGTCCGTTGAGTTGGTGATGCCATCCAACCATCTCATACTCTGCTGCCCCCTTCTCTTCCTGCCTTCAATCTTTCCCAGCATCAGGGTCTTTTCCAATGAGATTCACATACAGGCTTTTATTTATTTATTTTTGGTTGTTTGTCTTCCTTGCTGTTTTAAATACAAAATTACTGTTTTTACAGCTAGAGAAAAATGGCAATGTCACTGCTGCTGGAACTGTGATCCAGCCTTTGGGTCAGCTCTAGAACTTTCTTTAGGAGCCCAGATGCCAAGCGACTCAGGGACTATCAGATCGCTCCTTGAAAAGATTCCTCATATCCAGGACATCATCTCAGGTGTTGGGATTAGCAGTGGGCTGCTGCCCAGCTAGCAGCTCTGATCCTTACTTAACTAGTCCCTCTAGGACTCAAGTGCATTTAAAAAGAGAGAAGCGTGTACTTTCCTGGCAGTCCAGTGGTTAGGACTTGAGGGGGTGCATGTTCGATCCCTGGTAGGGAAGCTTAGACTCCACAGGCCCCATGGTTAAAAAACCAAAACAAAGTAGTGGCAATATTGTAATAAATTCAATAAAGACTTTAAAAATGGTCTACATCAAAAAAAAAAAAATCTTTAAAAAAAGAGACAAAAATGTGAGGGGGCTAACTCAGAACCTCTTGGACAGCTGGATTTGCAATTTCAACTAACTTCCTTTGTCTGCCCACTGTGTTCCTGGCAAGTAACAGAGTCCCAGTACCTGCCTTCGAGGAGCAGAGGCTCTGGGGGCAGGTAGGGAGAGAAGGGAGCTGCAGGCAGTAACGATCAGGTTACAGAGGGCGCGGGCACAGCATCCAAACCACAACTTGGCTCCCAGGTCTGGCACGTGGCCACGGCCCAGGCAGAGAGAGTTCCTGAAGCTCGGCTGCAGGCTGGGGGCCAGGATGGGCTGGTGCGGCTCGGTTACGGAGAGCTACGGAGTAACACTCTGGAAACTGTCGGGCAATAACTGGGGCTGAAGGAAAAGAACGAAAACGATCCGCCGAGATGTGAGTTTGGGAGTGAGGCAGAAGGCAAAGGCAACAGGTGAGGCCTGATCCAGGCAGGTGGCTGCCCAGGAAGGTAACTCGACTCCATCGGCCGAGAACCTGGATCCCTGGCTGAAGGCCTCTATTGAGAGCAGACAAAACGTGCACCGGGCACCAGCGCTCTCCTCTTCCTCAGGGCGCCTGGGCCTGCCCGCTCTCTCCCTGTGAGGATTTCTTACACTCTGGTGTTTCCTTAGTGCTCTCAGTCCCCTGCAGACATCCTGCCCTCCCTCCTGGAACACACTCTGTGTCCCGGGGGAGGCTGCTCAGCGATAAGAGGCCTGAAGTCACTGCTGCCTAACACACACGCTGATGACTTCTCAGGATAAAACTTCTTAGGCGGGCAAAATCCAAGGGCTGAAATACTCCTCACAACATGGATTCTTCTGGAGTTTTTTGGGAGCTTGGTACTTCTTCTGCATTTTGAATTGAACTTTATTGTTTAAAGGAACAACACTTGAACTTCTTTGAAAACACCAGGTTAGAGCAGACAGTCTAATGATCACATGTTAGCTATTTCTTGAAAGAAAACATAAGTAACGATGGGTTGTGTGTTATTTTCAGAAGCCTCCTGATCTTTCTGTGAACAGGAGATTGTTTGAGGTTTCCCAAATTTGCCAAGAGCCATACGGAAGCCCCTGCATTAACTTTATAAAGTGAAAACATTAGCAAAGAGCTGGAATCAACATCTCAATAACACATAATGGAAGAATCCATTTAAACTTACCTAAATTCCCTACTCTAAAATCAAACCGCTACGAAGAATTATGAAGAATTGTTCTTAGTAATTAAAGGAAAGGCTGTTACATAATTCATTATGGAGATGGAAGACTATTTAAAACTAAAGCTCATAAAAAACTAGATTTGATGTGCTGCACGTTAGTGCTTTAATATTTATTAGAACAGTTGTATTTTTAACTTAATTTTTAACTTCATAAGAGTGGATTTAATTACAAGGTTTTTGGTTTGGAAGACCTTCAAAAATTACTAAGAAATAACCGCCATATAGTTATCAGATCATAGTTTTCAGGATATGTGCAAATACTCTCCTTTATTGATTGCAAAGTGTGTGCATGCTAAGTTGCTTCAGTCATGTCTGACTCTTTGCAACCCCGTGGACTGCAGCCCGCCAGGATTCTCTATCCATGGGCTTCTCCAGGCAAGAATACTGTAATGGGTTGCCATTTCCTCCTCCAGGGGCTCTTCCTGGCGGTATGTAATAAAAATATCAATCTGAGACTTCTAAGACAATGGTGATCATTCCTATTTGTCCATCACAGTTCATTTGTATCAGAGACTATTGCTCATTGCCTGACCAGATTTGCAAACACTGCCACGCACCGCCCCCTGCCCCATTTTTTTTGTTCTCATTAGCTTCCAGCCCACTTCTCCTTAACATTCTCAAATGGCACTGGTTAACAACCCCCAGGTACAGGGAACAGCTCTTCATTGAGGCTACCTGAACACAGACACTGAGTTCAGCATCAGGAGTATCATTTTAATTGTGCAATAAAATTTTCCAGCACAGAAAGACAAATGCTACCAGATAGGCAGAGAATGTAAATAGAGAAACAGAAAAAAGGATCTTGGATACTGAAAATACATCAGATCATTTCAAATAAGGAAACTTCTGTTTATCATTTGGCCAACTTAAACTTACTAACGAATATATATTTTTTTCTCAGATATTCAGTATAGTAAAAGTTATTTAAGAGCAACACAAACTCTATTCATATACAACCCACTGCATTATTTATTACACTTAGTTTCACAAAGTGGAATTTTCCCTGAAGTGATCAAGTATGTTAAAAGGGAAAACAGTGTTGTGGTTCCAGTTCTCAGTATTTTCCATAAAAGATATTTTAAAAACCTGGCTATTGTAGTAAATCCTAAGAAATCTACTTGTGGAGAAATAATCGCTCTCTAATGCCCAAAAGTAAAGTAATGCTCAAAATTCTCCAAGCCAGGCTTCAGCAGTAAGTGAGCTGTGAACTTCCAGATGTTCAAGCTGGTTTTAGAAAAGGCAGAGGAACCAGAGATCAAATCGCCAACATCCGCTGGATCATAAAAAAAAGCAAGAGAGTTCCAGAAAAATATCTATTTCTGCTTTACTGACTATGCCAAAGCCTTTGACTATGTGGATCACAATAAACTGTGGAAAATTCTAAGAGAGATGGGAATACCAGACCACCTGACCTGCAGAAATCTGTATGCAGGTCAGGAAGCAACAGTTAGAACTGGACATGGAACAACAGACTGGTTCCAAATAGGAAAAGGAGTACGTCAAGGCTGTATGTTGTTATCCTGCTTATTTAACTTCTATGCAGAGTACATCATGAGAAACGCTGGGCTGGAAGAAGCACAAGCTGGAATCAAGATTGCTGGGAGAAATATCAATAACCTCAGTTATGCAGATGATACCACCCTTATGGCAGAAAGTGAAGAACTAAAAAGCCTCTTGATGAAAGTGAAAGAGGAGAATGAAAAAGTTGGCTTAAAGATCAACATTCAGAAAACGAAGATCATGGCATCTGGTCCCATCACTTCATGGGAAAACAGTGGAAAACAGTGGAAACAGTGTCAGACTTTGTTTTGGGGGGCTCCAAAATCACTGCAGATGGTGACTGCAGCCATGAAATTAAAAGACGCTTACTTCTTGGAAGGAAAGTTATGACCAACCTAGATAGCATATTCGAAAGCAGAGACATTACTGTGCCAACAAAGGTCCGTCTAGTCAAGGCTATGGTTTTTCCAGTGGTCACGTATGGATGTGAGAGTTGGACTGTGAAGAAAGCTGAGCACTGAAGAATTGATGCTTTTGAACTGTGGTGTTGGAGAAGACTCTTGAGAGTCCCTTGGACTGCAAGATCCAACCAGTCCATTCTAAAGGAGATCAGTCCTGAGTGTTCTTTGGAAGGAATGATGCTAAAGCTGAAACTCCAGTACTTTGGCCACCCCATGCGAAGAGTTGACTCATTGGGAAAGACTCTGATGCTGGAAGGGATTGGGAGCAGGAGGAGAAGGGGATGACAGAGGATGAGATGGCTGGATGGCATCACGGACTTGATGGACGTGAGTTTGAGTGAACTCTAGGAGTTGGTGATGGACAGGGAGGCCTGGCGTGCTGCGATTCATGGAGTTGCAAAGAGCTTGACACGACTGAAATGAACTGAACAGAACGCCCAATAGTAGACAGACGGACGCAACTCAGAAACACTGAAGCCGTGCTGCTCGCCTGTATTCCATTGTATATGTGAGTCCAGAGTCCAGCAGTCAAACCTCAAAATGCTTTTAATCATTCTGTCACAGCAAAGCAGCACATATTCATAGGTGAGGGCATCCCAACAAGAGAATGTCATTATACCAGGGAAAAAGTGAGGCAAGTCAGAGGACAGGGGCAGAACAGGAGGAGCCCCTGGGTGACCTGGAGACCTTGATCTCTTCATGTCTTAGGTGGAATTTTTCATTTGTAAAAGTTAGAGGCAAAACTAGGGCTTCCCTGGTGGCTCAGATTGTAAAAGAATCAGCCTGCAATGCAGGAGAACCAGCTTTGATCCCTGGGTCGGGAAGATCCCCAGAGAAGGAAATGACAACTCACTCCAGTATTTCTGCCTGAAGAATTCCACGAACAGAAGAGCCTGGTGGGCTATATACAGTCCGTGGGGTCGCAAAGAGTCAGGCATGACTGAGCAACTAATACACACACACACAGAGGCAAAACTATGGAGACTGCATAGCGATCGGCGGCTGCTAAGGGCCGAGGGGATGAACAAGTGGAGCAGAGAGGACTTTGAGAGCAGAGGAAACACGCCATGTGATACTCTAACGACGGACACGTGTCATCATGCATTTGTGCAAACCCGAAGAAGACACCACACCAAGAGTGAACCCTAAGGGGGACTATGAACTTGTGGGTGATGATGTGCCGGGGTAGGTTCCTCAGTTACAAATAATGTACCATCTGGTAGGGGCTGTTGATAATGGGGGAAGCTATGCGTGTGAAGGGGCAGGGGGTATACTAAAAATCTGCACTTCCTCTCAACTTTGTTGTGAACCTAAAAGTGTTGCTTTAAAAAGGTTCTGGTTTTTTTGTTTGTTTGTTTGTTTTAAGACAGTCAAGATAATCTAGACTCAAGACTCTTTCAACTAGGAGCCATAAAACCAGCCTAACTACTGTTAAAAGGCTCTTTAAACAGTCCAGAATTTGTAGGGTGCAATGAATACCAATATTTTATTTCATAGGCCTTGTTAATTACTTGCAATTTCTGTAGGTGGACGTATACTGGGCTTTTTTTTTAATTAGCACCATTTTTTTTTATTAAAAAAAAAAAGTTTTATTTTTTTTGCCCTGCCACAAGGCATATGGGATCTTGATTAATAGTTTCCTGACGAGGGATCAAACCCACAGGCCCTGCATTGGGAGCTCGGAGTCTTAAATCAATGGGCCACCAAGAGGAGCCCAGACAAACTGATTTTTAATAAGGATGTGAATTAAAGAACTAGGAAAATATTTAATGATTACAGTCACTTGCCTTAAATAAAACTGTCAGATAATCTGGTAAGTTTAATCATGTCATACTGAATTAGTGTTGTTTTTTTTTAACACTAAGTTTGCTTTTTAGCAAATAGTTTGCTCTGTATTTTTGACTCATCTAAAACAATACTGGCGTTACCTCTGGATGACCTGAGGTTTATTATCTCCCCATGTAGGACATGGGCTGCTCTTGTCAGCTCTGAGAGAAAGAGAAGAAAGCCATGTGACTCACCGGCAGAGAATTGCATAAAATCACGGATCTGTTCTGTCGCTGGCTGCAGGATATGGAAATTTCACCTGAAAACCTAGAGCTGAATGTTTTTCACTCTTTGAAACCTGAGAGGCTGACAAACTTTTATATTAGGTCATGATGACCAGAAATACATTAAAATAATTTCAATGGACTGCAATTTTGATATAGGCTTTTAAAAAGCAGTTTAAGAGAGCAATTCATGATGCTGCAAACTAATGCTAATGTCTAAAAGACATCAAGGGAATGGAAGTTCATATAAAATTGACCTAGTCACATCCATCACAATGAAACTCGCATTAACAAGAGCACGTAGACAGTGTGTAAGTGTGTGTATGTGTGTGTGTGCATGCACATGTGAATGTGAGCTGGAACACATACCAGTATGGTATGGTACATTTAATTTCCTGGCAATCAAAAGAGTAACCTGAAAGTCATTTTTGCTGCCAATCCCTTTGTTGTTATTGAAGATCTACGTACAATATTAGTATGCTTCCTTACACATATGTTAACAGTAGTGAGAAGCAGGGTACAGTAAGAAGGATGCCAAGTTTGTCATCAGAAGACTTAGGTGTGAATGTCCCCTTACGTGGGAAAGCTGGACGCACTGGATGTGTTTGCTGCTGCTGCTAAGTCACTTCAGTCGTGTCGGACTCTGTGGGACCCCACAGACAGCAGCCCACCAGGCTCCGCCGTCCTCGGGATTCTCCAGGCAAGAATGCTGGAGTGGGTTGCCATTTCCTTCTCCAATGCATGAAGGTGAAAAGACAAAGTGAAGGCGCTCAGTTGTGTCCGACTCTTCGCGACCCCATGGGCTGCAGCCCACCAGGTTCCTCCGTCCATGGGATTCTCCAGGCAAGAGTAGTAGAGTGGGGTGCCCTTGGCTTCTCCCTGAATGTGTTTAGTCATAGGTAAAATGAAGAAACTGGACTAGCTCAGTGGTTTTTAATTAAAGGAACTTGTCAGGGGACTTCCCTGGTGGCCCAGTTGGGGAACTAGGATCCTGCATGCTGCATTAGAGAGGTCAAAAACAAAAAACGTAACTGTCAGAATCACCTACGAAGCATTTTGAAAACACACATGCCCAGGCTCACACACAGATTTTTACTATACCAGATCCTAATGAGGGTCCAGACAGGAATGCACATTTTGAGAAACTTTCCCGGGGGTTCTAGAGAACTCCTTGTTGTAGTTTAGTCACTCACTCGTGTCTGACTCTGCGACCCTGTGGACTGCAGCCCGGCAGGCTCCTCTGTCCATGGCATTTCCCAGGGAAGAATACAGGAGTAGGTTGCTGTTTCCTTCTCCAGGGCATCTTCTCGACCCAGAGATTGAACTCAAGTCTCCTGCGCTGGCAGGTGGACTCTCAACCACTGAGCCACCAGGGAAGCCCCAAGAACGCCTAGAAATGGTTACTTGCAGTACAAGAACAAAGTAAGAAAATCCTGCATCTAGAAGATGGTCTCATGTGTGGCTGTTGAGTGCTTGAAATGTGGCTGGCCCACACTGAGATGTGCTCTAAGTGTAAAGTACACATCAAATGTCAAAGGGAAAGGAGAATGTTAAAAAGTGTCTCAGTTTTTTAAGCATTGACTACATGCTGATACTTTACCTTGGCAAAACTGAGTTAATTGTGTTAAAATTAATTTCAAGTGGGTTAAAGCTTTTTACTGGGGCTACTAGAAATTTTAAATTATATATGAGACCTGTATTTAATTTTCTCATAGACAGCACCAGAAGAGAGTTTCAATTAAGTACCTTCCACAGAAAATAGTTAATTTTTTTTTTTATCTTTTTGGCTGTGCTGCAAGGCATGTGGGATTTTAGCTCCCTCGCCAGGGATCTAATCCATGACTCTTGCATTGGAAGCTTAGAGTCTTAACCACTGGACCACCAGGGAAGTCCCAATTTTTAATTTTTTTTGAAGAATAAAAAAGAAGGATGGGACCAATATAGCAAATATAGAAGGAAAAAGAAATAGAGAAAGTAATTTTCTACTTTCATTGTCTTCTGATAGAGATGTGTGCAGGGTTGACTGTTTCTCACTTGGCTGTCAGTGTGTTTACGAAATCATCAATGAAGGTGAGTTCTGGATACTGAAATTCTAGCTCCTCAAACACAGGCACCAAGCCCACACAGACTCAAAGCAGAGGTTTCCTGGCATCCTTCCTGCCATGAGGTGAGCACTCATTCCCCAGGCTGGAATGAGCCGCGCTGATGCTGCAGTGTGTCCGTGTGTCTGTTACTAAATATTTCCGGAATTGCCAGGCTCTGCCTGAGCGGAGAGGCACACGAGGTCAGGAACTTTCTGTGCTGGGGCCGCTGGGATGGGCTAGCAAGTGGGGTGGAAAAAGAACTCAACTCAAGGAGCCTAAGGCCATCTGCGCCCTCCCGAAGGCACGATGCCGAGGTGTGCGAGGCTGCCAGAGATGGGAGGGCGCTGAGACGCAGGAACGGATGCAGGGCCATGCCGGCTGAGGGACCATTTTTCTTTTGGCTCCAAGTCACTACACAAAAACATTCACAGAATCAGGGAGGATTTGGGTTTTTCAACTGGTAGAGAGTGAGACAAAACCTGGAGGTAGCTGGGGTACGTGTGACATAGAAGTGTGCCTCCTTCTCCTGCCACTGCGATGGTAGCCAGAAGAGGAAAGAGATGTGGGACTTCCCTGGTGGTCCAGTGGCTAAGACATCGTGCTCCCACCACAGGGGGCCTGGGTTCAATCCCTGGTTAGGGATCCCACACCCCGAAACCAAGAGTTAGCATGCCGCACCTAGAAGACCTAGAAGACCCTGCGTGCCTCCAAGAAGACTGAAGATCCCGCACGCCTCAGTGAAGACCTTGTGCAGCCGCCAAGAGATGGGCTGGCTCCAGGCAACCCCACTCAGAAGGGGCCAAGCCGAAAACCTTTCTTCCTGCAGAAAGGATCAGTAAGCCTAACACCAGCAACACCAGGTCAGAGGAGCATGGAGAAGAGTGATGGGACGGGGTGGGGAGAGACGTGCCCTGCAGATATTAAAATGAACTCTGAAATTACAACGATGGAAGGTTGGGCACCACTGTAGGTAAGACAGACTAATGAAACGAAGTTCAGACGCAGACTCAAAGGTAAGAATTTAGTATTTAATAAATGCGGTACTTCAAAATGTTGGCTTCTTTAATGGCTGATACTGGAGCAACTGGCGAATCATCTGGACAAAAACTAGATCTCTAAACTATTCCACTCACCAAAACACATTCTAGAAATTCTAATAACTGAGATTTAAATGTAAGAAGGAATTCACAGACATACTGAAAGAAAACATAGTCTTCAACTGAAGAACTTTCTAAACTTGGTACTAGAGGTAGGAACAAAACCATCTGTGGGTGTGATTACAGAAAAAATGTTAAAATCCTATCCCTCCAAAGCCACAGTAAGGATTGGCTTTCCTCCTCCTGAGAACCCACTGAAACTAAAGACAAGGCCGTGGTTGTTCAGTTGCTAAGCTGTGTCTGACTCTGCGATCCCACAGACTGTAGCCCCCCAGGCTCCTCTGTCCATGGGATTCTCCAGGCAAGAGTACTGGAGTGGGTTGTCATTCCCTCCTCCAGGGGATATTCCTGACCCAGGCATCAAAACTGCATCTCCTGCATTAGCAAGTGGATTCTTTACCACAGAGCCACCTGGGAAGACCTAAAGGTACAAAGGTACAAAGAGGAAACCTGTGACCGGGAAGAGAAAGGCAGGAGGCAGAGCGTTATTTTCCTGGAAGACAAGGAGCATATGTGAGAGCGCTGCACGGCCAGGAGGAGATGGACGCGGCCCATGCAGACCACAGAGAAGACGCAGGTCCCCGGGGGCAGAAGGACAGGAGAAAAGGGGAAGGGGGTCCTTCTCACTGTATGAAGTGGGCTCAGCCCCTCGGGAAGGGGTCTCCCAGCTCCACCCACGCAGAACCACCCTGGAACACACCTATCCTCTCCTCCCTCCGATGCCCATCACGCCCAGGAAGAAGCAGGTGTGCTGGGCTGCCTTGTCTAGTGCACGGCTGCACCCAGCGATCTGTGTTTCTCCTTCGAGAACTTCTGCGAGGCCCCCTTCAGCACTAGCCCCTCACCCCACATTGAGAACTAACCAGGAATAGCCTTAAAGAGCATCTGCTTCTCAAGTTCTCAGTAATATGGAATAGCTGTCACCCTTTGGCAAAGCAAAGACACCTGGCATACGATATCAAGATTGCTATGAAACAGGGATACTTATCATAAAGAAGAAAAAAGTAATGCATATTATGAATGTGAAAATCAGACTCTCTAACAATTCATAAGCGCTTCCCTGGTGGCTTAGAGATAAAGAATTCTGCTAGTGCAGGAGATGCAGTTTTGATCCCTGGGTCAGGAAGACCCCTCGGAGAAGGCAATGGCACCCCACTGCAGTGCTCTTGCCTAGAAAATCCCATGGACGGAGGAACCTGGAAGGCTGCAGTCCCTGGGGTGGCTGAGGGTTGGACACGACTGAGCGACTTCACTTTCACTTTTCCCTTTCATGCATCGGAGAAGGAAGTGGCAACCCACTCCAGTGTTCTTGCCTGGAGAATCCCGTGGACAGAGGAGCCTGGTGGGCTACAGTCCATGGGGTCACAAAGAGTTAGATACGACTTAGCGACTACACAACATAATTCATAAAAATAGGACCTGCTGAGTTTTCTCTTAGAAAAACTCTGCTTCCTCTCTTCCTCTCTTTAGAAGTATGAACTTAGGCAGACTGTCACTTCTCTCAAAGCTTCAAAAACCACTAAGAGATAGAGGTCTGACAGTTGGCTGCCTTTCTATGAAGTAAAGCAGCAAAATGGCATTGTAACGGGAGTGGATGAAGATACGTTTGTGGGGTCTGGACTGGCTGGAGCATTCCCAGGCTTTGCAGGGCAATTAACATGAAAGGCTGTAGGACGCTGCCCACAGTTAGCAAGAAAACAATGCTCCTAAGATGTCCTCTCTGATACCAATGGTTGGTGTCTGCTCTGAATAGAAGGGGCATTTCCATTAACTTTACACAGTGTTGAACTTAATCCCATAGACTGAAAATGACTTGCCAGTTCAGCTCAATACAGAAATAGGATATAACCCAGTTCTCTTTGCTCAAAATAGATTGCATTCTTGTCCTACAACAACTGCGAATGCTTCAAAGCACTCAAGGGTGTTTTGTTTTTTTGTTTTTGTTTTTTTAAATTTGGATTCCACAAGGCAGCAAGGTACACTGGGAAGAGCGAGTATTTTGCAGTTAATCACATTAATACCAAGACTTTCCATTTCCTACCTGTGTGACTTTGGCCAAATTTGTAATTAGTTAATTACAATCAGTTAACTTAATAATCCTACTCTTTTACTGAAAAGGATATGAGGTGGTCTACCTAAAGACATTGTTTCCGAGGTGGCTCAGTGGTAAAGAATCCACCTGCCAAACAGGAGATGGGCTTGATCCCTGGATTGAGAAGACCCCCAGAGAAGGAAATGGCAATCCACTCCAGAATTCTTGCCTGGAGAATCTCATGGACAGAAGAGTCGGGTGGGCTACGGTCCATGGGGATCACAAACAGTGGGACACCACTGAGTGACTAAAACAAAACAACCGAAAGACATGGCATAAAAATACAATTTTTCCTATTTTTTTAAAAATTTGTATTTTTAAAAATATCAGGCAGAAAAGAGAAACAAAGACAGTAAAATCAAGGGGGAAAAAAAAGACAAACATAAACTTCATTCTAAAAGGTATTATATAGTTGCTACAAGTGAAAAAAATCTGGCTCTGAACTTTAAAGACATTAAAACAAAATCTAAACAATCACTTTCAAACCCATTAGACAACATACTTAATCTGAACAAATTTATTTGAGATGGATAACATCACAGATCTTGAAGGTTTATCGTAAGAATTAAATGCTCTGTGAAAACACCTTGAGTAATCCTTGCTCACAGAAGCTGTCCCATAAAATAGTCTCTCTCTTAGGCTTTGCTGTGATACATTTCCTGATTTTAAGCCGGAGTTCAGAAGTGGTATTTGAGAAAGGCTATTCTAATCCCTTTTTTATTCAGAACATTACTTTTGCCCCACTGAAATAAAAAGCAACATTCAATGCACTCCATAATATAGAATTTCAGGATTACAGAATCTCTGTACTAAAAAGAATACAAATGACTATATCCTGCAAATTATATTTGCTGCAACGTCCTTAATGAGAAAACATGGCTTTGCACCCCTTAGCATCCTCTCCAGATCAGATAGCATTAATTTTCAAAAGGACTAAAATTGCTGTTAGCAAGCAGAGGAGAATATATACTCTTCAAATTACTAGGTCTTACACCTGGAACCTTAAAACGTGTAGGAGGTTGTCAGATCACTAATCTTAGTGTGGTAATTAGGATTATCCCCACCTTCCAAAAAAAAAACAGTATGTAAAGTAATAAATTCATTTTTCCCTTTCTTAAAGTGTAGAAACCTACAGATTTTAGAAAGTGCATCTGAGAACAAAGTGGTTTAGAGCATGGATGACACATGCAGGTAACTGAAAAAGGCTTTAAAAACAACTCATCTGAGTGGCTGTCTTTCTGCCTTAAATAACTGAGGAGGAATGTGGAAAATCCCATGGACGGAGAAGCTTAAAAGGCTGCAGTCCATGGGGTTGCTAAGGGTTGGACATGACTGAGCGACTTCACTTTCATTTTCACTTTCATGCATCGGAGATGGCAGCCCAGGAGGCTCCCCTGGAATTCTCCAGGCAAGAACACCGGAGTGGGCCACCATTTCCTTCTCCAATGCATCAAAGTGAAAAGTGAAAGTGAAGTCGCTCAGTCGTGTCCGACTCCTAGCGACCCCATGGACTGCGGCCCACCAGGCTCCTCCGTCCATGGGATTTTCCAGGCAAGAGTGCTGGAGTGGGGTGCTATTGCCTTCCAGAACCATGATTCTCATCTCACTTCATCCTTCTACAAGAGGCTCACTGTAGAGCTGATGTGCTCCATCCTACCTTCAAACCCTCCTACCAGCTTCCACTTATCCAAAAAGAAGACAACCAAACTTGAGACTTACAAATCCTCAAGAACTTTTTGTTGTTCTTGTTAAACATGTTTGGGAACGCATGTACACTCGTGGTGAATTAATGTCAATGTTTGGCAAAACCAATACAGTAATGTAAAGTAAACTAAAGTAAAAATAAAAATTAAAAAAAAAAAAGTAAACTTGGGTGCTTCCCTGATGACTCAGTGGTAAAGAATCCGATGCAGGAGATGCAGGTTCGATCCATGGACTGGGAAGATCCCCTGGAGAAGGAAATGGAAACCCACTCCAGTATTCTTTATTCTTGCCTGGGAAATCCCACGGACAGAGGAGCCTGGCAGGCCACAGTCCATGGGCTCGCAAAGAGTGGGATACGACTGAGCATGCACACACACAATACTCTAGGCAGGGACTTCCTGGTGGTCCCAGGGATAAGACTGTGCCTCCAACGCACAGGGCCCAGGTTCAATCCCAGGTTAGGGAATTAGAGCCTGTGTGGCACAGCTAAGACCTGTGCAGCCAAATAAAGAGTTTAAAAAAAAAAAAAATCCTCTGGGCAGCCCCGGGAGGGTGGTAGGATCCCCATCTCAGACAAGGGTGAGGCTCTGACAGGTTATGTAACATTCCCCAATCTACCTGAAAGCCCAGAGGGTGGGCCAGGGCTCCTGCACACAAGTTTAGGCTCTGGAGCCCTTGCGTCCTGTCCCCCTTCCTCTCAGCCTGCTGGTCCCCTCACTAGGGTCCTGGCTTTTGGTGGCTGGTAAGAGGTGGCAGCCAGGATGCCTCAGAGGTGGAGGACAGCCCAGCTCCCGCTGACCCTGCTTATACAGACACTGGGATCCCACAATTAATTCCCAGACCAGACGAACTGTGGTGAGAGTTATTTTTCAGTATTGGACCACATTAGGTACCGTGGCACCTAATTTGTTGTTCAGTCACTAAGTCCTGACTGCAGCACGCCAGGCTCCCCTGTCCTTCATTATCTCCCAGAATTTGTTCAAATTCATGCCCACTGAGTCAGTGATGCCATCCAACCATGTTATCCTCTGCCACCCCCTTCTTTTCCTGCCCTCAGTCTTTCCAAGCATCAGGGTCTTTTCCAATGAGTTGGCTCTTTACATCAGGAAGCCAAATTATTGGAGCGTCAGCTTCAGCATCAATCCTTCCAGTTAATTTTCAGGGTTGACCTCCTTTAGGATTGACTGGCTTGATTTCCTTGCTGTCCAGGGGACTCTCAAGAGTTTTCTCCAGCACCACAATTTGAAAGTATCAATTCTCCAGTGCTCAGCCTTCTTTATGGTCCAGCTCTCACATCTGTACATGACTACTGGAAACACCATAGTTTGACTATAAGGACCTTTTTCAGCAAAGCTCAAAACAAAATAGGAATATCTCTAATGTCAAGTAGTGCCATTTTCTATCCCTCTACAGGGTAAGATTTCAGAAAGAAGAGAAAGGGCTTTTTCATATTTTAGAACTGAGTTGATTGGGAAATGAATTACTTTTATCATAAGAGCTGGTCCACGGTTATCAAAGTCCTTGATACCCTTTCTCTTGTTTCATTTGCATGAAATTTCTTGACGGTTTAAAAAAGCATGTTATGATGCAGCGTAAATTTATAAAAGCTCAAGTTACAGAAATCCTGCCTGGCATATCTGTTTTGTTTAAGACAGGAATATAATTTCAGAGATAAGAGTGTGAGACTCTGGGGTTACTTTCAGAACTTATAAAAAAGAAGGCATTCATGGAATTAGACCCCATACTACCTGTATCTTGCCAATCTCAAATGATATAGTTCCTTTTGTTTCCCTGCAAAAAATAAATAAATAAAAATAAAAGAGGATCTAAAATTTTCACCTTCTCTGAAATACACATACGTCTCAAATGTACAAATCTGCCTCTGGATGTCAGGTGGGCTTCTTGGATGGCTCCATAGGTAAAGAATCTGCCTGCAATGCAAGAGACTCAGGGGACACAGGTTCCATCCCTGGGCCAGGAAGATCCCCTGCATGCAACTCACTCCAGTATTCTTGCCTGGAGAATCCCATGGACAGAGGAGCCTGGTGGGCTACAGTCTATAGCACTGAAAAGAGCTGGACACAGCTTAGCAACTAAACACATACTGGATGTCAGGTGAAGAACCAAACCTGGATATGCATTAATCTGATGTTTAAACACCAGAAATTAAGACAATGTTCAAATAGGGAAACAGCTCTGAGGTTAGGTCATCACTACACTTGTTGAGTTGCTAAGTCGTGTCTGACTCTTTTGTGACCCAGGCTCCTCTGTCCATGGGATTTCCCAGGCAAGAATCCTGGAGTGGGTTGCCATTTCCTTCTCCTGGGGATCTTCTCAACCCAAGGATCGAACACACATCTCCTGCCTAGGCAGGCAGACTTTTTACCGATGAGCCACCAGGGAAACAACATTATTACAGTGTAGCACCCTAACTGCCCAACTAATTTGTTTTCATGACAACCAAACAACAATCTTCATATGATCAAACTAATATTGCCTACGCCTGCTTGAACTCCAAGTTCCTTTTAGAAGGTCCTGTGGAATACATGAAATGCATTAGTCAAATACATTTCAACTCTAGACTCTCCATTATTAAAATATGAACTAGGAAACTGCAATGTAATTGTCTATAACTTAATATCATGCATTGTACAAGAGTTAATTTTTTCCTGTTAATTAGGAAACTATCAAACAACTATAAGTGTCTCATTCATGTGTGAAAAGAAGTGAGCAGTTGGGGCTATTATTAATTTCCACATCACCTGAAGGCAGCTACACTTTTGACTTTATAATATCAATAAGAGGCTCATTTTAGTTTTGGGTTTAAATTAAAATGTCGACAGAAGCCACAAGGTGAGTCTTTTTCCATATGGCATTGTTAAATTCCACATGACATTTTTCAAAGCTTCTTTGCATTTCACACCTGATCCAGTGTCTGTCTGCTGTCTAAGACCACACATCTGAGTACACCAAGCCCAAGTTCCCTTCCCCACCTCACGAACCACATTCACAGGAAGCACGGAACACGACAAAATCCTTCATAGTGACCACAGACTGTCCAGAGAAACCTGTCAGGGTAAGGAGGACTCCGTTCCTACACTGAGAAATTATTTATCTTCAGACCCAGTGTCCCTAGAGAAGAAAGTATCTCTGGCTTTCGCGCAGATACCGGAGGCCCCAGGACATGAGGGGCTGCTGCATGCTGCTTTTGTTCATTTGCAGAATGATCCTAAGAAGGAGAGCTGACTCAAGCCCGTAAATTTAAATTCTGGAATGAATGGAACTGCATTAGACCCAGAAAAGTGTTCCAAACATGAAACTTACCGTAAAGTTAGCCTAGAACCCGAGTCAGTAACTCAGATTCCCTTCATTCCTTGGAAGACTGTTTTCCCTATCCATTTAATAGATGGGTTTTTGAAAGTATTTGTTTGTTTATCTGGCTGCACGAGTCTTAGTTGTGGCGTGTGGGATCTTTAGCTGTGGCCTGTGGACTCTTGGTCGCTGCAGGATCCAGTTCCCTGACCAGGGACTGAAGCTAGGCCCCCTGCACTGGGAGTATGGAGTCTTAGCCATTGCATCATCAGGGAAGTCCCTGACAGATGATTTTAAATACTCCTTAAGATGTAACTAAAGCCACAAATACTTAGGGAAGAGGCTAAATGAGTAACACTAAGGTATAAGAGGTATGACAGACTTGTTTAATGACACCTCCGCAAACTCAACACACAACTTCAAATCCCAGAGGCACACTTTGTACTTTGGTCTTGATATTAAAGGAGAGAAATGGCTTTATAAATACATCAGGTATGTGCATGTGAAACCAAATCTTGTCAACAAATTGAATTTTTAGTATTAAATGGGCACTGAAAACTGGCACCTGCCACTTAAACAAGGGTTCTGGCTGAACTGTAGCAAAGGAAATCTAGGTTGCAAGTTCCCGGGTGCACACAGCTGTTCACTGGTCTCTTCTGCAGCCACAAGAGATGGAGAGGACACGGTCTAGAGTCAGGTCTGGATGCTCCCTCAGCTAAAAGCCAGATTTACCTCTCATAAAATCCTAATCGAAGACTCACATGAAACCATCTCCAAAAAAGGCCTTAGATTCAAAACTTGATATGAGTTTTGATTTATCATCAGCAGACATCATATTTTCCCTTGTTTGTAACTGTAATAAATCCCTAAATTTACACTCAAAGCTACTGCAATTATCAAAGTATTGACCAAAAAAAAAAAAAAAAAAAAAATTCCCAAAACTTTCCAAACATTTTCTAAAAGTTGCAACACGGTGTTTACCAATCCTTGGTACTAAGACAGACGAATTGCCCACATTAAATTTAAATTGTCCCTCTAAACCCAAGGCATGTACAAAACATGCCTCTAAAAATACTCTGTATTAATGAGTTACATTAAATCTGACAATAAGAACTCCAATTAGCTTACATCATTAGCTTTCTTACCTTTCTATGAGCTCTTAATGCTTTTAACACTCTGTACCCTAAGCAAATACTGTAAAATAAATAATATAGTCATAAAGCAATTAGTTGGACCATTACAGAAATATTTAATTAGACCATCAAAAAGACCTTAAATCCATTTACAAATAAGAAAGCTGAAGACCAAGTCTAATTGCCTTTACTATAAAATTTCATAACTACACAGTCTGTGAACAAAATTTATATTAATATTAACCCAAAAACTCAGAGTAAATACAGCAATAAAGGATGAGTATTGTTAACAACTAAATATGTTTAGCCTCTTCTTTAAAACTTAAAACTGTAGCCTACAGCTTTAGTACAATCATCTATTTTATAATCCACTCAGATACCTCCCCAGTAAATGACAGATTTATTCCCCATTCACTAGGTGTATGTTCTTCAGACACCAAGTAAAAATGATATTTTTTTCTTAACTGGAAAAAACATTTTAAGTTTTGAGAGTATAGTTAAAGCAAATGTACTACTCGCTCGTTAGCCCTATTAACTAAATGCCAACAAATTGAGAGGTAATTCCTTTTTTCTACTTTGTTGACTTCTGGATCAACAAATTCATCTAAATAGAAATTACTACTGGGTCAACAAATTCATCTAAATAGAAATTACTACAAATTCCATATAAAATACTATGCATCACATTTAATGATTCTTTGTCAAAAAAGATCAACAGAAATCCAGGCATCTATAAAAAATTATGGAAAAATAAATTATACTCTTGTACAAAAACATGCTTCATCTGTGATGGCTGTTTCTTATACACAAAGGTGAGGTCTGGGGAGAGACACGGGGTGGGAGCAACTTCCTGTCTGTGATCTGAGAGTCCTGCTCAGGAATCTCTAGCTTATACATACAATTCCCATGATAGTAATTCATGTGGGTTAAAGCAGAAGATTATTTCTGTACAGGTGCATGTTACTCGTAAATAATTTGCGTGTAAGTTACAGAAGCCCATTTAAGTTAGCTTAAGCAAAATGGCATTTATTATAAGGATGCAAGCGAATGTCATAGAACCTAATTTGCAGGAAGAATGAGTAGGTCTCAGGGAAATGAGAAGGTTCTCTGGCAGAAGTAGAACTGTTTCCTGGGCTCATCCTTCTCTGAACACCCTTCACCTCTGCTTCTGGGAAGCAAGTCCACCTTATTCCTATCTCTGATGACTGGCTTCTTCACCAAGACTTCTAGGTTTTCTTCCCCAAATTTTTCCCTGTAAGTCAGTTCAGTTCAGTTCAGTCGCTCAGTCGTGTTCGACCCTTTGCGACCCCATGAATCGCAGCACACCAGGCCTCCTTGTCCATCACCAACACCCGGAGTTCACCCAAACTCATGTCCATCGAGTCGGTGATGCCATCCAGCCATCTCATCCTCTGTTGTCCCTTTCTCCTGCCCCCAATCCCTCCCAGCACCAGGGTCTTTTGGTCCACAAACTTCTGGAATCTAATGCCTGATGATCTGAGGTGGAGCTGATGTAATAGTAATAAAAATAAAGTGCACAATAAATGTATTGTGCTTGAACAATCCTGAAACCATCCTGCCAATGCCTGTCTATAGAAAAACTATCAAATTGTTAAAGTTGAGGACTGCCACTAAGTGACCTTGATGCTTAAAAAGCTGATCATGGTGTCGTGTCTACAAACCACCTCTAGAGGACAATGCCATGTGACCCAAAGGTCCCAGGACCAAGGCTGGGATTAATCTAGCTCAGATACAGCTGCTCCTATCAGCTGTGTCCGTGGGACAGGGCCATGCCTTCCCCCATGGAGAGCGACAGACACCGGGCTGTGGCCTCAGGTCCGACTGAGACAATGCTATCCAGAGGATGACATTAACCACTGGCACATACAGGAACACAGAGGGAGAGAGGCTCAGGCAGGTGCAACCTGGTCCCTTCCCTAAACTTTAATTCTGCTGCCTTTCAAGATGATGATGACCACTCAGTAGCTCACCTGCACAGGTAGGAGTGACACTACCCCAGCTCACTCTGGCACCCCAGCCTTGGCAGCTGGGGCCACTGTCAATGTCTGGCGATTCTGATACTCCTCAAGACAGGCCCCATGTGTGGAAACTAGGAATTGTTCTGGGAGAGAAAACGAATATGAAGACAAGATGAGACAGCTTCAGCTTGAAGATTTAAGTCAAAAATAACAGGACTCTTCTGCTTATAAAAATGAACATCTAGGCAAGAACAGGGCTAAAGGACAGAATCGTAATGGACGCAGCAGAGAACACCTGTCAAACTCCAAATTCTGAACCAAGAAGATCCTCTTAAAGCCCAAACAAGAATGTTTCTAGGGCAACTGAATAAGGCTTCTTTGTAATACAAAGTAAACATAAGAACACATGCCATCTTAGTATAGTAACTATTCCTTCTCTTCCCCAAATCTGCAGTCCCTACCTGCCCCTTCCCCCACCACCTGCACCCACACCTTCCCCCCGCCGCCTGCCAAATTCCTCCCTCTGACGATGAGCCCCAAGGTGCATTCTCCTCCACAAGCTTCTCTTTTCCATTTTCCGGGTACAATTCACTCTATTTGAATCTTGTTGTTTAGTCACTAAGTCATGTCCAACTCTTTACAACCCCATGGACTGTGGCCTGACAGGCTCCTCTGTCCATGGGATTCTCCAGGCAAGAATACTGGAGTGGGTTGCCATTTCCTTTTCCAGGAGATCTTCCCCACCCAGGGATCGAACCTGAGGCTCCTGCACTGGCAGGCAGATTCTTCACCACTGAGCCACCTGGGAAGCCCTCTTTTTTAATACTTAAGGTATAATATTAGTTTCTTCACATTCACCTGGTTCCACAAACTAGGCTGCTCCTTTCCCGGTGACCCAGCCTGCATCCTTACCAGCTTTGCTTCAAGACCAAAAACAATGCAAGACACTGACAAAGTCTAAGTGGCTTTTAGATGAGTCACATAAATAAAATAAACTCAAGAAAGGCTCAAGGAAATGTATAAACAGTAGTTTCATAACAGGTTTCAAAAGGAAAGAAAGGGAAGCCCAAGCTGCATCCTCAACTTGGAGGCTGTGAGGATGGAGGCGAGCTCTTTGCGGTCCTGGTGTTAGACAGGTGAAGAACCTGGGGAAAAAAAGCCTGTTCCTGTCTCCTGGGAAAGATAAACCAGGACCAGCCCAGACCTGCTCTCTGAGTTCTCTCAGTGCTGTTGCTGCTGCTAAGTCACTTCAGTTGTGTCCGACTCTGTGTGACCCCATAGACGGCAGCCCATCAGGCTCCCCCGTCCCTGGGATTCTCCAGGCAAATACACTGGAGTGGGTTGCCATTTCCTTCTCCAATGCATGAAAGTGAAAAGTGAAAGTGAAGTTGCTGAGTCGTATCCAACTCTTAGCAACCCCATGGACTGCAGCCTACCAGGCTTCTCTGTCCATGGTATTTTCCAGGCAAGAGTACTGGAGTGGGGTGCCATAGCCTTCTTCATCTCTCAGTGCTGATGGGCTCAAAACCTTCAGGCATGAACTTTCCATACAAGGACTTTAGACCCAGTAAATACCGCACTGCTTATTCAACTACTGTCTCTCCACTCTAGCCCTCCCTTCTTTGACCCTGGATTCAGGAACTCTCTCAACCTTTCTCCCTGGACAACTGTCTCCCCTTTAGGCTTTGCCAATGGGAGGCACGCAGGAGAGGCAGGGAGGCTAACAGGAGAGATTCCCTGTTTGCTTGCTGAGTGAAGGCCCTCCACTACAGCAGCATGGATGGTTCCAGAAGCTAGTGTTTACCCCACTCAGCGCCCCCCTCATTCAGCCTCATGACACTCTAGAGAGACAGGAGGCCAGGGCCCCACCAGGCTGCCCCTGTGCTCTGAACCCTGAGATGCAGGCCCCCTGTGAGCTGCCAGAGTCTGGTAACCCCAGCTCTTCCTGTGGCCACTCCCCGCCCCAGGGGTGGGAGCTCTTCTTTGAACCACTCAGTTTTCTCAAGATCCCCCCTGCGTTTGGTCACTTCTCCACTGGGAGACCTACTGCTCAGTGTTGCTATAAGAACCTTTCGCTTACTCCTCCAGTGACCCATAACCCTTTCTGCATGGTTGATCACCTTCGCCAACCCTGAAAAGGCCCGACCTCCTCCACGTTTCTGACCTAAAACATCAGACACAGAGAGGAGGGACTGTTCCAGTTAGCAGGAAAAAAAAAAAAAAAGACAAGAAACCATTTCATCTATTAACAATCCAACAAACAACAGGGCAGGATTTTAATAACTCATAGTAACTCAACGTGACAGCACACTTCCTGAAGGCTTGTGTTAAAAAGTGCTGCTTGGTGGGTGCCTAAGTAAAACCTTGTCCTGTTGATGTGAGCTCAGCAGACAAGCCTGAGAGTCTCAGAACCAACAGTTAATCAGGTGACACAAAAAGTAACAGATTTTAGGGACGTCCCTGGCAGTCCAGTGGTTAAGACTTTCCCTCCCAGCTCAGGGGAGGGTGCTTTCGATTCCTGGTAGTGGAGCTAAGATTCCCATATGCCTCCCAGCCAAAAAACCAGAACATAAACAGCAGAAACAATATTGTTACCAAATTCAATAAAGACTTTAAAAAATGGCCCACATAAAAAAAAGTAACAGATTTTAAGTTTGGGTCAGAAGATTCCCAGAGAAGGAAATGGCAACCCCCTCCAGTATTCTTGCCTGGGAAATCCCATGGACAGAGGAGCCTGGCGGGCTACAGTCCATGGGGTTCAAAAGAGTTGGACACGACTTAGTGACTAGATACCAGATACCGAAACCAAGATGATCTTTCCAGGGAAGGGGAAGTTAGGGAGGCCTAAAGGTTGAGTGACAAGTGGCTTTTGACCCCTGTTATACAACTTTATCATCAAAAAAAAAAGCACGTTATTATTCTGTGGCAAAGACCACTATTCCTCCCAACTTCCTTTCTCTTCTTCCATCTCATTAGTTAACCCCTAATCTCGCAGCTTCACCCGTGTTTGTGGCTATGTAGACTACAGATACATCCCCAGCATCCCTCAGAGTGAGGACACTCGACCAGCGGGATGTAGCTGCAGGTGATGTTACAGATGGAGCCGCCACCCCTTTCTGCGTCCATCCTTCCTACTGTGGGGACACAGACCACAGGTTAATGACCGAGCAATAAGACAGAAGGGGCACTGATGCCAACGATGCCATACAGGGCCAACCAAGAGTGGCTGGGTCAGGGTGGGTATTTACGTAGCTGGGAAAAGTCCTAACTTTTTGACTTCTGTTACACCAGTCAAATCTGTATTTTGATATAAACCCCAAACATCTAAGCACCACCCTCACATTCACATGGAGCCAGGAGAGCCCTCCCTTTTCCCTGGGACAGCTGGAAAGATGGCAGGAGCCCTCTGTCTCAGAGACCTCCAGAGGCGCTGTGGACACTGAACAGGTACTGAAAACGCTCAAGACAGACGATGCTAAGTTTCAACACAGAACTTCCCTGGAGCAAAGGGAGAATACCTGTGATTACTGCAGGGAGTTTTCAAAATAAAAGGTGGTGCTTTCAGTGTGAACCTTATTAGACAAACATTTTAAAATCTGAAGCTTCACTCAACCCTGCCTACATAAAAAAATGTATCCACCAAATATTTATGATGTGGCTTTGATTTTCTGTGCTTACAAAATGTCTATAAAAGTATTTATTTGGTTTAGCGGACCTGCTTTGATTATTTTCATGATATGAAATTAGTTCCCAGGAACTGAAACATAATTTATATGCTGGACATCTAATTCCACATGAATAGAAATCTAATATGGGTTATACCTAAAACCATGTGTCTAACAACCCAAGTCAAAGAACCACTTGTGTTGGGATTCCCTGGATAAAATAAATTTTTAAATATAAATACTCAGACTTATCGGGCTGCTGAAGCAATGGGGCAAGCCATAGGACAAGCCAAGCAGGGTTGTTCTAAGAGACCTCCTTGAACTGGTCGCTAGGATTTTTCTATAATTGTCAAGTGTGTGCTGCATATGAGAATTTAACAACAGAACTGAAATCATGTTTGCTGAATAATACAGCAGGATCAGAGAGCTGTCGGAGAGCAACACAGGAGCTCGCCAGAGTTTCCTAAGACGATCACGGGGTCCTCAGGTCTGAGGACCGAGGATGAAGTGCAGGCACCACCCACAGACAAGGAGTGTTTGTCACTGGAACAGAAGCTTCTAGAAAGGCTCAGGCTTGTCTTCTCCAGCCAGTAAGACACGGCTGATGAGCAGGAGACGAAGTCGTTATTATTATTTAGTTGCTCAGTCATGTCCGACTCTTTGGGACCTCATAGACTGTAGCCTGCCAGGCTCCTCTGTCCATGGGATTCTCCATGCAAGAATACTGGAGTGGGTTGCCATTTCCTTCTCCAGGGGATCTTCCTGACCCAGGGATCGAACCTGTGTCTCTTGAGTCTCCTGCATTGGCAGGTGGGTTCTTTACCACTGGTGCCACCTGGGAAGCCCTATGCAAGGACTCAACAGGCATAATTCTCATTTTTAAACATTCCTAGTATGGGGAACAATATTTGAGAAAAATCAGAAGTGGCGGAACTGAATCAGTAAAAAGAAGAATTAGTCTTTACAGCACAGAGACAACAGGACCAAGATCAGTAAAGTGAACGATGCATTTACTAAGCCTCATAATTAACCCCAAGGTGGTGACTTCAAGTTCTTAACGCTCATTCACTACAGTGGAGGTTTAAAAACTCAGACTGCTCAGGAACCACAGCTCAAAACCACGTGTGGACGGTGCCAGGGGAGAAAGTGCGGGAGACAGTGGGGTACGCAGCCAGCACAGACCAGAGGCTTGTCCAGCTGTGTTCGCCTTCCAATCACTTCTGTGTTTCTCTATCTAACGGTTGGGTTAGCCAGGATGCACCCCAAGTTAGTTAAACAACAACTTTTATAAAGCATCTAAAAACTCAGAATCATATTGATGCTTTTTTATTTTTTGGTAAGGGGCAAGTGGAAAAACAACTCTGCAAATATGATTATACACGATGATGTCAGATCCGTGATTCCCAGCACACTGGCATTTCTTTTGTCTTCCTAATATCCTCTTTCCCATAAATCACCTCCATGCTAAAATGACCAGATGTTAAAAGATTAGCTTACAGAACTATATCCTAGAAACAATATACAAATTGAAATATTTCGACAGTAAAATTTTTAAAAAGGCAATCCACAAAGTAGTGCATACACGTTCTACCCCTGTGCTGTGCTCGGTCACTTCAGTCCTGTCCAACTATTTGTGACCCCATGGACTGCAGCCCGCCAGCCACCTCTGTCCACGGGATTCTCCAGGCAAGAATACTGGAGTGGGTTGTCATGCCCTCCTCAAAGCGATCTTCCCCACCCAGGGATAGGATCCAGGTCTCCTGAATTGCAGGCAGATTCTTTACCATCTGAGCCACCAGGGAAGCCCCGGATTATTACAAAAACACGAAGCTGTTGAATCTTCTGACCCTAAACAGAGCTTGTCTCCTGCTTGCCTGTTTATTCGACACACATTCTTTTTTGGGGAGGGGAAGCAGGTTTTTTCTTTAATTTAAAAAAATTTATTTTTAATTGAAGGACAATTGCTTTATAGCATTATGTTGGTTTCTTCCATACATCAACACGAGTCAGCCACAGGTATATATATGTCCCCTCCCTCTTGAACCTCTCACCCCTCTAGTTGTTACGGGGCCCTGGTCTGAGTTCCCTGAATCATACAGCAAATTCCCACAGGCTCTCTATTTCACACATGGTAATGTATGTTTCCCTTCTACCCTCTCCATCTGTCCCACCCTCTCATCTCCCTTTGTGTCCCTGCCACCCCTCACCCCACCCCGTGCCGTGTCTACAAGTCTGTTCTCTAAGGACAGACACATTCTGATCAAAAGATAGGAGCCAGGCTTTGCGGTTGCACCAGGAAATTAACCTCCCCACAGCACAAACATGACCTCCACTACCTCCTGGTAACTCATCTCAGACAGCAATTCTAAGCTGAGTATGCCTGGGCTTCAGGTCTCTTCTGCTTGTGCCAAATACCCAACATGTTTCAATCCCTTACACTGCCTGGGACAGGAAGCATTTACGAAGGCTTATAAATCATTCAGCTGCAGCCCCTGTATTCTGAGAACCTCAGGGAAGTCTCTCAGAGAGTAACTGCAGTCACCCAGATCCTAAAGGATGCTAGCTTCCCCCTCTACCCGCCCCTGCAAAGTGAGCTTTCCCTGCCTTTCTTTCTGGGGCTCATTTTCCTTCATTCCAGCAGTCAAGCAGGCATCTAAGGGAGGGGTCAACACGCCAGGAGTCCATGTGCCCACCACCCAGTCGCTGGACACTGTACATTCTCCATGCAGACAAATCGACTTCCAAGTGGTGGTGAGCAGATAGGAGTGCAGGTCTCTCTTGCGTTCTGCTTCACCACAGACCAGTCAAAGCCTGCTGGTTTTGCCTGTTGTTTTAGGGTGTCAGTCATCAAACAAAAGCAGCTATGAGGAGCAGCACTGGCCCCTAGATTTAAGAAATAAGTAAATCGAATACATATCTAAATGGAAGGCACTAGAAATAAATCCAGGACCAGACTTAATAAGGCATTGCACATTTTCTGATCT
The DNA here is from genome assembly GCA_006410935.1 of Redunca redunca. Taxonomy (NCBI): domain Eukaryota; kingdom Metazoa; phylum Chordata; class Mammalia; order Artiodactyla; family Bovidae; genus Redunca; species Redunca redunca. Next base: position 688,321 of record SJYQ01000122.1, on the reverse strand, counting down.
TTCTTTTTTTTTTTAACCCATAAAGACTCTGACAAGTGGACTCATGCCTCATCATCTGATGAGAGATGGTGAGCATGGAGGGAAGTGGATTGAAACCTTCACTTGCAGGGTGTTAACATACTAAAGCATCACAGTATGGTTTTTTTTTTTTTTTCATAATGTTATCAAGTAATGTTGCATGTTCCACTTGGTAATTTTAATTTCATTTGACTTTCATCACTGCATATATGAGGCAGTTTTAAACGAAGCCCACGCCAACCAAGGAAAATCGGCAGTTCTTTGGCAGAAAGGAAACTCCTGCAAGAACACTGAATCTTTCATGTTACTTCCGTTTCTGGTCAATAGGTCACAAGAGGCAACAACTTCTTAGAGCATCGTGTCAAAAAGTGAGGCATGGAAGAGCTGTGAGAAGAGGCTGCACAGAGGTAACAGAATGAGCAGAAAGGTGTAGAAAAGGGTTGTGTCTAAACTTAGAAATGAAATTTTAATTTTTCATTAGCACTGACTCATCACGAGAATTATGGGTATAACTGTGCAGGCTCGGTTATCTTAATTAAAAAGAACTGGGTATTTTCAGAAAATGTGATCTCTGTGTGTTAGAAAATTCTCAGTAAGCCTGCTGGACTTATCATTCAGAGGCAACATGCTGGGTGTCCAAATGGCAGGCTGGGGTTTTCTAGCTACTCTGTGGTCAAGAAAACATATGCCTGCCATTTTTAACCTTGAAGGAATTAGTCTCATATTCAGTACCCACTGGAACCCAGAAACACTGATCAACTTCTCCACAAATGTCTCAACCAAAGAAGGAAATCTGTCCAAGGGAGGAAAACCTAGTTGAGTAAATTTATTTTCATGAAAAAGTGAAAGAAATAGTAGGAAAGGCATCATAATTCTTTAGAAAATAAAAACAGTGAACATGAATATATTACCTCTGCTGTTACCTTAAGTTTGCTTTCCTATAAGATTAAAAATCTATTCCTCAACTGCCATGACAACGTTCTTTCAGGTGCTGTCTGCATTTTATCAGCCCTTTGAAGCCATAAATCACTACACAAGATATGTCTGCTTTCAGACACAAGTAGCTGGTATTTAAGCTAAAGAAGGAGATCCAAATCAGAATACAAGTTGCAAGGCACTCTCTTTATCTTTGGGAAGTGATTTTTTTTTTTTTTTTGGCAACAGAGAACAAAGACTTTAGCATTGACTTTTCCTCTTCATGTTGCCAGTTAATTGAGCAGAGGTTGGGGATGATAACTGCCTCTGGGGAAACAGGCCTGTGAACTACAAAACGGTGTACTGGACTCTGCTGTGGCTTTCTTCCCTTCAGGCCCAGGTACGGCTGGTACTCTTCCAGTGGCAATAATTCATGGAAAGGAAAGTGAAGCCAGGTTCATTACAGCTGTCCTCAGATTTCAAAGGGGATGATGAAGAGAGAATCTAAGCGTACCCGTGCAGAATACACACGCTCTGGCCCACTCTTCAGGCCATGCCAGCGCTTCTCAAGCCGAGAGGCAGGGATGACCCGAGGAAAGCTGGGCCTCTGGGGCTCTACCATCCTTGCAAGTTTGAGGTTGCTTTTCAAAGTTTTCAAGGTTAACAACTGTGTTTATGTGCCCTCTACTTTATTTAATCGAAAGTCTTTTTTATTTTATATTGGAGTATAGTTGATTAACAAGCTTATGTTAGTTTCAGGGGTACAGCAAAATGATTCAGTTATACATACACAAGCATCTGTTCTTTTTCAAGTTCTTTTCCCATTTAGGTTATTACAGATTACTGAGCAGAGTTCCCTGTGCTATACTATAGGTCCTTGTTCGTTCTCCATTTTAAATATAGCAGTGTGCACATGGAAGGAAAGCTATGACAAACCTAGGCAATGACTTAAAAAGCAGAGACATCATTTTGCCGACAAAGGTCCATATAGTCAAAGCTATGGCTTTTCCAGTAGTCATGTATGGATATGAGAGTTGGACCATAAAGAAGGCTGAGTCCCAAAGAACTGATGCTTTCAAACTGTGGTGCTAGAGAAGACTCTTGAGAGTCCCTTGGACAGTGAGGAGATCAAACCAGTCAATCTGAAAGGAAATCAACCCTGAATATTAGTTGGAAGGACTGATGCTAGAGCTGAAGTTCCAATAATTTGGCTACCTGATGCCAAGAGTCGACTTACTAGAAAAGACCCTGATGCTGGGAAAGATTGAAGGCAAAAGGAGAAAAGAGTAGCAGGGGATAAGATGGTTAGATAGCATCAACAACTCAATGGACTTGAGTTTGATCAAACTCTGGGAGGCAGTGAAGGACAGTGGAGCCTGACATGCTGCAGTCCATAGTGTCCTAAAGAGTCAGACACAGCTTAAAAGACTGAACAACGAGTGTGTACATGTCGATTCCAACCACCCAATCTATCACTCCTCCTCCCCAGATCCTTATATTTATTTTTTAAACTTTTTATTTTGTATTGGGGTATAGCTGATTAACAATGTTGTGATAGTTTCAGGCAAACAGTGAAGGAACTCAGCCGTACATATTCATGCATCCATTCTCCTCCAAACTCCCCTCCCATCCAGGCTGCCACACTTACATTTATAGAAGTTATATGTGCCATGGTTTGGAGCTAAATGATAATTACGAAAAGAAGAGTACCTCAATTTCATACTGAAAATATACTCCTTTAAAATACCAAGGTACTTGGAAGCCATTCTCCTTTATTAGTACATTTTTGGAATAGAGAATTTTAGAAAACTATTTGCTAAAAGTATTATTCTCTTGACCACTCACAAAGCTCCCTGGACTGTAAACAAATTTATTTTAATTGACCACCACAATGGAAACACTCTCCTGCAAATTTCTTTTATAAACACTGGATTTCGAATTCCCCAAGTCCATCATGAAGAGCAAGTTAATGAAACTGCATGCCTGTATTTCCCCATTTTACCGAGTCTTTGCTTAAGCACTAAAATCTAATTATATATTTTACATGATCAAAATTTCCAATCTTGACAGTGATCATTTAGCTTAAAAAACTAAACCCTCTAACATAGTAGAAAAATCTGCATGTATAATGAGATTTCAGTCTTTTCTATCCCATTATTCTAAAAAAGCACGTTGCCATCATTTGTTCTGTACCATAAATGAGCTTATTTGCCAAAATATCAAAAGGATTTTTAAATTCATTTTAAACACCCTGGCAAGAGTTAGTAGATTTTTGAACATGGGGTTTTAAACACTTTCTTTTACAGAAAAGATGTAAAATCCAATGGATTGTCAAGGTAAAAACACTAAGACTTACATGGGACACCTTACTATATTAGAGACTATGAGGCAAATTGTCAGATTAAATTTTAAGAAGCATAATGATCAAATTGTCTATAAGCTATGGTAAAATACTAAATTTCGTGATGAAATACTGAGAAAAGTGGGTTGGACTTAAATTATCCCAGGTAAGCAGAATTAAAACCTCTATCTAATAAGTCAAGAATTGCAGAAAATGTCTCATACAAGTTTTCAAATGGCTGTATAAAGTAGACCTTTGATTTTTCAGATACAAGAGCCATGACTAACCAACAACTCCAGTCCAATATAACCTATCACAGGGTAAATTTTTCTAGGCAAACATTTTCCATCACAAGCATATTTTTCTTAGCAGCAATAAACAATCAAGCAAACAAAAATATCTTAATTAATTTAACCCCACTAGGTCTTTAAGTCATTTTTGAAATGTTTAGACAAGTGACTAATGAGCCATAAATCTAAAATAGCTGTGGAATCTTCCTTCCAATTTTCCATACCTGGACATCTTTATCCAGGTACCTTTGCTATATTCTGGCAAAATGAGGCTCGGATGACTCAGTTAAGTATAGGGATCATTTTGGTTTCTTCTGGGGGGATAAAGGAGCTATTTTATAGAATAAGAGATATTAATAATATATATATGAAATATTTGGGGCTCCCAGGTGGCTCAGTGGTAAAGAACCTGCCTGCCAATTCGGGAGACGTGGGTTTGATCCCTGGGTCAGGAAGATCCCCTGGAGAAGGGAGTGGCAACCCACTTCAGAATTCTCGCCTAGAGAATCTCATGGACAAAGAAGCTTGGTGGGTTACAGTCCATAGGGTCGCACTGAGTCGTATTTATAAAGACAAGAACTACAAATGCAAAAACGATGTTAAGCTAGATAATCACTGAATGAGCAGTTTACTATTGAGCAGAGTAGCATCCCTCCAAAGGACCAAATGTATTCTTAAACCCAGGGACCCAATAAAAGATTTAAAAAAAGAGAGATGAGGTCATCTTTGCTATACTATTCTCATGTAGAACGGCTCCCAATAGTATGTGATTTAATTTTAATTCATCCAGTTTAAAATATTCTTGGTAATAACATATTCCGACTGCTTGGCTTGGAAGCCTCTTAGCAGGCTCGTTGGTATTGATATAACGCTGCAGCTAATTGTACCTTCTAGATTTGGGAGACCGGGCCGTTCTGCGGCAATTCTACAAACCTAATTAGATAATACAAAGTTAATTTTTTCCTCAAGTTTCGGTGTAGCGGTTCTTATACTCAGTGAGCTGGAACAGGCCTCCCTACTGGTGCGTTTAAATGCTTCTCAGGAGCCACTCTTTAAAACTCTCCGAAGGCCAGGGAGCCCAGGAGGGAATTTATAATGGTGCAGAAATGAGAATGTTTCTCATTTTGAAATATTCAGGATCTTGGCAAATGAAGCAACTCCAAGTTAGTTCTCCCCTCTCCAGAAAAGACTGAAGGAAGCCTTGGGTAATTGCAGTTCAGCATGTCTTAGTGCTGCTTTAGGGATCACGGGACTGAACCAGAATTAAATTGTAGACCTCATTTCATAAAACTAGCACTACTGAAACTCTGAGCACACAGTTTTGTTATTGTTTCTTCCTTTGGTTATACATCAGCCAAATTAATGTATTATTTAAAACATTATTAAAAATTGCCTAATAGCCTCAATTTAAAATTCCTTTCCTTCCCAATTCCAAATATTAAAATGTTGTTCCAGCCACCGCTTTACAAGTTACTGGATTTCAGATTAAAAGACTGCTCCAAATGCCTAATATGTATTATCATCATATTTTAATATAATATATATATAGTATACACAGTATATATTATCAAAATTACATGACTGTGGTTCAGCTTAACATATATGTACATATGTGTCTATGTCTACACATGGGTCGGGGGTGGTGTGGAAGGCACCTAATTAAGGCAGAAGAGAGATAACCCCACTTCCCAGGTGGCTCAGACAGTAAAGAACCTGCCCGCCCATGCAGGAGACACAGGATCGATCCCTGGATTGGGAAGATCCCCAGGAGAAGGAAATGGCAACCCATTCCAGCACTGTGCCCTGGAGAACTCCATGGATAGTATTCTTGCCTGGCAGAATACCCCTACAGTCCTTGGGGTTGCAAAGAGTTGGACAGGACTTTGTGACAAAACAACCAACCTACCTCATCTGTGTGCAGTCCCTCTCCGGTAGTCACACTTCTCCAGTAAAACCCTCCTCTCTGATTTGATCTGTCGTTTTCCCCTGGAAGGTGAGTGTTCCCTGCTTGAGTGTTTCTCCTGAGCCAGGGTACCAGGGCATCCTGTTAACTGGATGCGCCACAGGCCCTCCTCACCCCAGGGGCCAGCAATCATCGGTGCAGGCCCCAGGGGCTCTTGCATCCTTTGTTCTCCTTCTCAGCAGTTCTGGTTGAGAAACACTCTCCAGGTCATCCTACTTCTGTCTATAGCACTGATTCCCACTCTGGGCTCCGTACAACCTGCAGACGCCCCAACTCCATGACGTGGAATCACTTTAGGCCCCAAACTCACAAATGTTTTATCTTCAGCCCCCAGTTCTACTCATCCTCTGGACCACAACTCTGCAGTCTTTGCAAAGACTCATCTTCTAGACCAGACTTTCAAAAATCCAGTGCCTAGACTAGCAGCTTCACCTGGGAACTAGTTACCATCGCAAATTCTCCGCCCGACCCCGGAACTCCCGAATCAGAAAGTCTGGGCAGAACGCCAGACGACCCGGGTTCTAACACACCCCATGGGCAATTCAAGGTTGAGAACTGCCGCTCCAGAAGGTTTGTTCCTTTGGAGGAACCAGCATCTGATCCCCACCGCCTTGTCCAGCGAGCGCAGCTCCCACTCCAACCAGCCACACTGGTAATTCTATCATCATCACCTTCTTCCCCACGCGCTCGTTTTCCTGGCCCCCTCCGGTTTAGGGCTTGGCAGGAGCCACAGAGATAGTTCTCTCCTCACTGAAATCCGGCCTCGGCACTGTTCCCAGATCACCCTGTGGAGCCAGCTTGGAATGTTCACGGTATTCAGTGTTTTGGGCTTGGACTCTGTTTCTCTCTCCGGGTTCTCTTCCAGGCGCCTGTCCCAGGGTCTGCAGGGATCCTTTCTGCTTCTGCATGCCCATTTCCTATCCCCGTGCACTTGACCTCCAACCCTCCCTCCCAGGGGCCAGCTGTCTGACCGCCTGCCAGTCCACCCTAGGCTGGATGCTGCTTCCCTGAGGCCTGGGACCCAGCAGCTACTGCAACCCTCCTTTCACCCGCTGCTACTGTTACCTGTGCATCTGGCCCACAAACTTGACAATCTAGGACCACGTGTAGTACGATGACCACATAATTCATCATCTGACCCAGAGCGTCCCTGAGGACACCTGGACTCCTATCAAGTGCTGCCCGCCCTCCAGACACGCTCGTCACCACCACGTGGGCCTTCTGTCTACTTCTCACTCATTCTGGCCTCTTCCACCCTCGGAGCGGCCCTGTCTGTCCCCTGGGCCAGCCAGGCTCTGCCCAGAGAGTTGCAGCCAGGCCTCAGCGACCATCACCCCTGCCTTCTCCCCCCTGCCTCCACTCAGCCTGCACCACCTCACATGTTTCTATCTGAAATGAGCGCTGCAGTATCTCTGTGGCCCCCTCCAGCACAGCCCACGGAGCTCATCTGTGTTGTTAAAATCTGTGGGGGCGGGGAGGCGGGGGAGTGAGGGGAGGGGAAAGGGTTAGAGGGCACAGCTGGTCAGGACGCCTGAGAATGACTGTGTACATGACCTTGGGCAGGGTTCACGGCTCTGGAACTCGGGGGCCTCCCTTTTACAGTGAGGATTACATGAGACTGCGCTAGAGGGTTATTACTACAATAACACCACATAGGACTGACTGTGCTATCTGTTATCACCATGCATTTTACTGCTTTGGAGAATCACCAATGACCAGGGCACACGATGGTATTGAGGAGACAAGTGTTTGAATCTTCTAATCAGGGAGTCAGCAGCGGAATGTCACCACGCCCCAACTCCACCTTGGAGGCTTCCAAAACGCTGCTCTTCCTGCTCCACCAGTAACACCCCAACCTGGTTCCTTAGCCTCCCATTCAGCGCCTTCAGAATGTGGCCCAGACTTACTCTTCCAATCTTAGGTTCCACCACTTGTCATGAGTAAAACCAGCCTCCATTTGGTCTCACCAGATTCCTTGCGTCCAAAACACTCTTCCCTGTGTGAACCCCACCCTGCGCCAGGTGGAGCCAAACACCAGGCTCTGGCCTCCGAGCACCCACCTCCTGCAGCTGTGGTGGGACCTCTGGGTGGGTGTGACACCCCCCAGTGGGTGTGAGGGGGGACGGAGCCTGTGTCCAGGGCACCCCTACGTCTCCAGCGCCCAGCCGGGTGCCTCAGGGGTCCTCCATTCACTATTTAGAGTAGATGGAAGGCTGGAGGTTGGGAGGTATGGTAAAAAGGCCTGATTCATCAATGAAAAGAAAACTGCTATTTTTATAGACAAATACCTTCTGTGTGGTCATTGGATCAAGACCTGAGTAACACCTTTACTACGTCAAAAGCTTTCCACCTCCTCTACGGCACCGAGTGTCTGATGCCAGGAGCGATGCCTGGCGCTGAGTAAACGCTCGGTGGGCGTGTGACACTTCTACTGAGGGAGTGACTGCCGCTTACAGCGCAAACACCCTCCCAGCTCTCACGATGTTAATATACCTTCTACCCTTTCACCCTTCCCTCTTCCACCTTACAGAACCCAAATATAAATGCATTCCTGAGATTCCCTGGTGGTCCAGTGGCTAAAACTTTGAGCTCCCAATGCAGGGGACCAGGGTTCCATCCCTGGTCAGAGAACTAGATCCCACATACTGTAATTAAGACCTGACGCAACCAAAAAAAAATCACTCTTTTCATAGCTTCAGGCTGTGTCCATTCTACTCTAGAGAAATTTCAAATTCTTGATTTCACTAGTTTTCTTCTTCTGTCAGATTGTGCATTCATTCTTCGGGGATGAAAATTAGAATCCAAAATATGAACAAAGACAACAATTGAGGCTGAAGCTGAATAATCACAACCTGGTTCCAATGTTCGAGAGCTGTTCAAATCTTGCTGACCAAGCTTTTTTTTTTTTTAATAACTCAAGTTGGAAATTACAAATAATGTTTACAAATTGCCCAAGCTCAGAACTCTGACGTTCATTAATGCATTACTTTCTCTCATCTCTAATTTACTATTAACTGATCTAATGTAGTCTTTACCACCAGAACCAAACTGAAGCCGGTACCTTATCTCCCTTTTCAAGCAGCTGGTCCCATCACAAAACAGTTTCCCAAATTCCATTTCCACGCTTTCTTTCCTAGTAATTGTGCACTCCCTGAACGGCTGTTCTAAGCCTTTTCCACCTGCTAAGGAGACATCCTATGACTGCTCCCGGAGTGAGGTGTCCTTACACAGACACCAGAGTAAGGAGGGGAAGGAACCATGGCCATGTGGGTGATCGAGTCTCTTCTTCAACTAGGATGTGATCCCTTTAGAGCAGAGCTTTTCCTTGAGGCCGTCTTGGTGCTCTCAGTGGGGTCTGGAGCAGGGGGTGGCGGTGTGTCCCAGAAATTAGAATGGTATTTTGGGTATTCATCCCTGAAGAATGAATGTACAATCCGACAGAGGAAGAAAAGTAATGAAATCAAGAACGTGAAATTTCTAGAGCTGAATGGACCCAGCCTGAGGCTGTGAGAGGAATGCTTTTATAGTCAGGGTCTGTATAGTGGAAGAGGGAAGGTGAGGAAGTAGAATGTGTATCAATAGCGTGGACAGAGTTCTGTGAGAACTGGGAGAGTATCTGCACTGTACTCACGGCAGTCACTCCCTCAACAGATGTGTCAAATACCCACGGAGTGTGTGTTAAGCCCAACCACTGCTCTAACAGGACTGATGTCTGACCTTCCACCACCGGATGGAACATACTTCCCCAGAATCGACAGACACGGAAATTCTTAGGGATGTCTGCAGTTCCAGGGCGCCCAGCCCTGCAGGGGAGAGACGTGGATGAATGCTGCAGCACCGTGGAAGGGGAGGGAGAGATTCTACGAGCAGGAAACGAGACTCCTGCCTCTCCAAGACTCAGTGCTTCACAGGCACCTTTAAGAAGTGCAACGGCTTCAGAGTCTCAACCCAGGAGAATGCATGTGAACACAAAACTGCATTAATTTCAGGAAGCCTGGGGAACCCAAATTTCTTAGACTTGGCAACATGGGAGGTTTTCATTGCAGGAGTGGGAGAGGATAGCAAAACGGAATGAAAGCCAGTCTCAGGGCATTTCACATGGGCAACTGAAATAACAGTGACCTCTTCTGACGCTACACTTCTGCTAAGTGACAGCTCCATCCCTGATAAATGAGCTTTTGTTTGAAATAAAATATCATGGTCAAGGGCAGAATTTTTCTGGTGGCAGCTGATCACAGCTGAGATAAAAGGCTTTGCTAGGGTAGAACCTGACCAACTGGGTAGTCAATTCAGTCACAGCCTCATTAACCAAGGCTCCTTTCCACTGGTCTCAGTTTATCACATAAAACCTCTCCATCTAGCAACAGTTCTT
>SJYQ01000122.1:656616-676379 GCA_006410935.1 Redunca redunca | reverse complement strand
TCCACTGGGGCCGTAACTCCGGCCTTAACGCCTGTCCCCCCCGCCCCGCGTTCCCCCAGCCCCCGCCGCGGGGCCGGCAGGAAGGGAACCAGGAAGTGGGGGCTGCAGCTGCTGCCGCAGCTCCACGTGGCTGATTTATCGCCGGGAGGATTTTTTTTTTTTTCATATTGATCGTTCTCGCTTCTTCACACGGCTCCTTAAGGAGGTGGATTTGTAACCGCCAGGCCCGGTGTGATGTGCAAATATCTCCGGACCGCAGAAGCTCTCTTGGAAAGCAGACGTGTTGTACGTCGTCGCCCTGTGTGGAGCTAATTAGAAGAAAGCCAACCTGGTGCTAAATCAGCAATACCTTGTTGAAGGGCTCAGTTTTATATATCCCCAGGACCGAGGATTTGGTGCGGGGAGGGCTTGAAAACAATACTTCATCCTCAGCACCTCCTAATTCAGTCCCGATTTTTGCCACTCATGGAGGTTCCTTGATTTGTGTTTTTTAAAAGCTTTTCTGCCTGAAACTTACATTACCCAGGAAGGGATATTGACAAATGTTTACTCATATACCCCACCCAGAGGAAATAATTTTTGTGCCCCGTCTTCCAATAAAGATGTCAGTCACCTCACCGCACTGCCGAGTGCACATGATTATGTTATCCGTGTGAGATAGCCTAATAGCCTAATGCAAGCTGAGCAGTTTGTTTGATACCTTATCCTAAGTTTGGGGATGGTAAAGATGGATCCTTCTTCCTTTTAATAAAATCGTCTCTTACCTGCAGGTACTTTAAAACAAGTATTTTTAAAACAAAGTTGTTTTAATCTCTAGAATGATATAGAGAATTTGAATCATCAGGCTAGATAAGGAATTTGACCAGACCAACTGCATATGCTTCATGACTTGGGTTACAGTACCTAGGACATTGGGGAATTCCATACATGCCCTCATGTCAGAATTTCCACACAATATTTGCACTGAACAACAGCAGGAATGTAGAATGGATGGCAATATGGTCAGGTCTGTTCTTGGCTGGATAACTGTGCACAGTAATGCGTGTCAACCCCGTACATACAGCACCTGGAGTACTGTCAAGGCTTGAATACAAATCACTGTCTGACTCAGCATTTTTATCAACTGCTTAAAATCAGTTGCTTTTCCTATAGGACAAGGGAGACTGCTGAAGACTTTTTTATTTTTATTTTTTAATGAAAAAGACCTGAAATATTTAATTGATAAAAGTATGAGTCATCTGGGTCGTGGAGAAAGTTACCGCCCACTCCTGGGTCAATTCAGGTTTGTGTGGTGATCTAAGCATTACCTGTACCCAGGTGACTCTGACCCAGCTCATCTGTGTGCCACCTTCAGAGAAACAGTGAAAGGAAGGTGTGCTTGGGGAAATTTTTATTTAGATCAGATATTTTTATTTATTTCCTCAACCTCTGGAATCTAATGCCTGATAATTGAGGCAGAGCTGATGTAATAATAATAGAAATAGAATGCACAGTAAACGTAATGCACTTTCAGTTCAGTTCAGTTCAGTCTCTCAGTCTTGTCCGACTCTTCGACCCCATGCATCGCAGCATGCCAGGCTTCCCTGTCCATCACCAACTCCCAGAGTTCACTCAAACTCACCTCTGTCGAGTCAGTGATGCCATCCAGCCATCTCATCCTCTGTCGTCCCCTTCTCCTCCCGCCCCCAATCCCTCCCAGCATCAGAGTCTTTTCCAATGAGTCAACTTCGCATGAGGTGGCCAAAATACTGGAGTTTCAGCTTTAGCATCATTTCTTCCAAAGAACACCCAGGACCAATCTCCTTCAGAATGGACTGGTTGGATCTCCTTGCAGTCCAAAGGACTCTCAAGAGTCTTCTCCAACTCCACAGTTCAAAAGCATCAATTCTTGGGCGCTCAGCTTTCTTCACAGTCAACTCTCACATCCATACATGACTCTTGGAAAAACCATAGCCTTGACTAGACGGACCTTTGTTGGCAAAGTAATGTCTCTGCTTTCGAATATGCTATCTAGGTTGGATCATTCCCAAATCATCCCTTCCCCCACCCCAGTCCGTGGAAAAATTATCTTCTACGAAATCAGTTCCTGGCACCCAAGAGGTTGGGGACCGATGACTTAGATAACTGGAAAGCGGGAACAGGATCATTTCTAGACCTCACTTGGGCTGTTTACAAATGAGGAGGATTCCTCCACAAAACTGCCTTCCCTAGACAGAGTCTGGGCTTGGAGGAGGTGACCTTCAAGGGGTGTTACTCCAGTCACAGGAGGGAGTAATTCCATTTGAAATCAGCAGCTAAGGTCCACCAGGAGTAATGAAACCTTTCATTTGTCCTCTCATTTTCACAGTCAAAGGAGACAGTTTTTGATTATTAGGAAAATAGGAATGTTTATTTGTATTGTTATGAGCATAGTCAGGCAGGTGTGCACACTGAAAGTGGTCCTTATCGCTTGCTAAGGTGAACAGGAGTTTTGGGCAGAAATGGTATTCAGAGAAGACCCTGTCATTCCCTGTATATTTTGCACAGAGAACTTAAAATATGTGTGAAAGGACACAAAATTAGAAGTTGACCAGTGGGTGTGTAGCTGTAAAAGCCCACAGTTCCTCTGAGCCCTAACAATGTTTAAAAGAAACTCAAAGTATAAAACACATGCCTATTGGCAACATTTGCAGCCAGGCTGCCTCAGCAGAATTGACACAGCTCTGCTTAGAAAATGAGCTGTGTGTCCACAGCTTAGGTCAGGGTCAGTTAACCTCTCTGAAACTAGGGCTCTTATCTGCCTAATAGTGATTGCAGTACCACCTCACTACATCGTCAAAAGGAGTAATGGAGGTCAAGTACATATGCAAATTAAGTTCAGATAGAGGAGTGAGGTGTGTGGGGGTATAATTTTTTTTTTTTTAATGAATACTGTTGGAATTGTTGTTTAATCAGTCAGTCCTTTCCAACTCTTCAATCCTACAGACTGTAGCCTGCTAGGCTCCTCTTTCCATGGGATTCTCCAGGCTAGAGTGGTTTGCCAATTCCTTCTCCAAGGGATCTTCCCAATCCAGGGATCCAACCCGAGGCTCCAGCGTTGCAGGCAGTTTCTTTACCACTGAGCCACCAGGGAAGCCCAAAGTTATCTCTTACTGCATAGCAAATTACCTTCAAATTTGGGGTTTTAAAACAACAAACTCTGACTGTTTCACACAGTTATGAGTCAGGAGTCCAGACTGACTCTGAGACCCTCCTCCCAGCTGGGTGGTCCTGGCTCAGGGTCTCTCCTGAGGTTGTTGCCAGGCTGTCAGCTGGGGCTGCAGTCCTGGCTTAACTCTGCCTGGAGGAATCTGCCTCCAAGTTCAACCCCAAGGCCTAAAGGCAGGCCTCCCTGGCTACTGTGAGACACTTGTCACGGGGCTGCTCAAGACAAGGCATCAGGCTTCCTCCAGAGGGAATGATAGGGAGGGAAAGAGGGAGAGAAAGAGAGAGAAGACTCCAGAAGCTGCAGTCTGGTGCGTTGTGGAAAGGGGCCACAGAAAGGTGTGAATAATAGGAGGCCAGGGGCTTTGGAGGCTTAAGAACAGCGTTGGAAATCAACATACACCTTTTTTCCTCTTACCATTTTTCCTCTTACCATTATGCTATGCTGAAGTCTTTCAAAAAGAATCCAGATCTTAAATAATTGCTCATTTCTGATTATCTTGCAAGTAAATACTCTGTATACTCTGTGTACTGTCTTCACTTCATCTCAAATGAAGGTGTTGGATCAAAGAATCTTGAACACCCCTTCCAGTTCTGAAATTCTGAAATTGACCTGTGACGTTAATAGACAGTTGAGACTTTTAAATCTCTATTGTGTGGAATACAACCAAGTCAAAGTCTGCCTTTATACTTCGCCTCCCCCCACCCCCCGGCATAGAATACTGTTTCTGTACTAAGCTTAAAAAGATGGGTAATTCCTGAGTTGTGCTCATCTGGAATAAAGACTATTGTCACTGGGCTTCCAGTCGATGAGGTTAATGGTCTCCTACAGTGTTGTGAAGGCAGAAATGCTTATTTAGAAGCATTTTAGATTGAATGCCATAGCCTACCACCTCTCGGGGAGCCGGGGCTGTTTTCAGACTCCACGATTCAGAAGGGCTCTTCTGACTTGACCGTTTATTTAAGTGGTGACTGGAACACATTCTTTCTCCTAACACTCTTGTTTGGAACCCCTTCCGCAGTTTCTCCTTTTGCTCTCAGAATTAAGCCCAAACCTCTCAATTTACTCCAAAGACCATAGCAAGCCCGCCTCTGCTATGTCCACAGTCAAGTTCTCTCTCTCTCTCTCTTTTTTTTTCCTGGGATCATAATGATAAAGCAGTTATTCCCTTACTTGGAACACTCTCTTGCTTTCAAAACCTACTATCTGCCACCAAACTCCCAAGCATCCTTCAGAATTAGTTTATACATCCATTCTTCCAGAATGCTCCCATTCTCTTCAGACCCCAGCCCTTGCCCCATGCTCTCCAAGCCCCCGTCCACGTTTGGTCATGGCATGTTTTACCATTGCTGACCCAGTGGCCTGTCACCCCCATCAGGCGTGTCATCTGGTGCTGTCTTCCGAGGCGCATGCGGTGCCTGACACGCAGGGCCTGCTGTGCTGGGAGCCAGGGAGTGAAAGCAAATCCACACATGCTTTGTTTCACAAGTTCACTCTACGTTTTAAGCCAATGTGGAATCATTGTGTGATAGAAGATATGCTGCATTTATGTACGGAAGTAGAAAATATCTTTGTTAGAAAGTAACTGAAGAAAAGGTGAACTTTCTGGGCATCAGCAAGATGCAGTATGACATGCGTGCATGCTAAGTTGCTTTAGTTGTTTCCAGCTCTTTGCAATCCCATGGGCTGTAGCCTGCCAGGCTCTCCATGCCATGGGATTCTCCAGGCAAGAATACAGGTTGCCATGCCTTTCTCTAGGGGCTCTTCCCTACTCAGGGATCAAACGTAAGTCTCTTGCATCTCCATTGGCAAGTGGGTTCTTTACCACTAGCACCACCTGGGAATCCCTGCACTATGACATAATTGGGAAGTAAAAGACTTGGAATTAGCTCCCTCTCCAGCCTCTAATTGTCAGATCTTTCAAGGTAATCTCTCTGCAGTCTATACCTCAGTTTCTTTATTTGTGTGCAATTTGTATGCATGGACAGCAAGGAGATCAAACTAGTCCCTCCTAAAGGAAATCAATCCTGAAGATTCATTGTAAGGACTCTTGCTGAAGCCAAAACTCCAATACTTTGATCACCTGATACAAAGAGCCCACTCTTTGGAAAAGACCCTGATGCTGGGAAAGATTGAAGGCAAAAGGTGAAGGGGCCGGCAGAGGATGAGATGGTTAGATAGCATCACCGACTCAATGGACATATATTTGAGCAAATTCTGGGAGATAGTGGAGTACATGGGAGCCTGGCATACTGCAGTCCATGGGGTCACAAAGAGTCGGAACAACTTAGCAACTGAACAACAGCAGCTCCTCTGAAATGTCTGAAAAGGCTTCTAGGCACAGTCCATTATTAAAATAAACATAATCATTTTTATAACTAATGAAAAATATATCAGGTACTTCTGTCACTAAAAAATAAAAGTCTTAGAAACTAAAGCTACATACTGCCCCCCGCTTCACCTCAGCTATGAAGTTCTTTACTTGTTTTCCCTAAATTTTATGAGTTTCAGTGGGTTTATACAACTTAATGTGTATAGAGGTGGGAGTGCTTTTTCTCCCCCTGTGCTTTAATCATTTTGAATTAGCAGATCTTAAAAGGCGATACCATCTAAACGTTTTGCGAAAGTATTTTAGTAGGTGACTGCGCCCTTATGTAGGGGCAGGGGAAGGAGGGTTCACTGTTCTACATTTTTATATGACCACAACGAGTGCTGTAATTCCTAGATAATAAACGGAAACTACCTGTGTGCTCAACAGTTGGGAAGTTTATACGCACCAACTGTTGTACTACCTTGACAAATTTCGGTTTTGGAGACTTTTTTCCATGTCATTTAACCACACTCTGCCGAGAACTTGAATCTTCCTTCCATGAATTTCATACCTTAATTTCATGAAATTTTAATACTTGAAGGGAAATTAGAAATGTGACTAGACAAGTCTCTCACTTTATGTCTGACAGGTGGGTTCTCTGCGCCTCTTACTGACAGAGTTTCTTTCTGCTCTGTCACAGTCGTGGCCTGACAAATTAGCAGGGCAGTCGTCCATCCGTATCTGAGGGAGTGGTTTCAGGACCCCTGGGACCAAAATCCGAAGATGCTCGAGTCCCTTATGTGAAATGGTGTATATTTACATATAACCTCTACACGTGCACATATAGTCCTATCCAACTCTTTGCGACCCCGTGAACTGTAGCCCACAGGCTCCTCCATCCATGGGATTTCCCAGTCAAGAATACTGGAGTGGGTTGACATTTCTTCCTCCAAGGGATTTTCCTGACACAGGGATCGAACCTAGGTCTCCTGCGTCTCCTGCCTTGGCAGGCAGATTCTCTACCACTGAGCCACCTGGGAAGGCCAACCTCTGCACATCTTCCTTTATGTTTTAAATCATCTCTAGATTGCTTGTAATACCTGACGCTGCTACTGCTGCTAAGTCGCTTCAGTCGTGTCCGACTCTGTGCGACTCCATAGACGGCAGCCCACCAGGCTCCCCCGTCCCTGGGATTCTCCAGGCAAACACACTGGAGTGGGTTGCCATTTCCTTCTCCGTTGCATGAAAGTGAAGAGTGAAAGTGAAGTCGCTTAGTTGTGTCCGACTCTTAGGGACCCCATGGACTGCAGCCTACCAGGCTTCTCTGTCCATGGGATTTTCCAGGCAAGAGTACTGGAGTGGGGTGCCATTGCCTTCTCCGGCTTGTAATACCTAATGCAGTAGAAATGCTATGTAAATAATTGTAAATACATTGTAAATGCTATTTAAACAGGTCCCATTAACTAGACAAATTCAAGTTTTGCTTTTTGGAAACTTCTGGAATTTTTCTCCTGAATATTTTCAGATTGCAGAGCCAACGGCCAGCCATATTACCAAGACAGAGCCTGGTTTGTCCTGAAGGTATCAGGTCTCCATATTAATGAACTGAGATTCTGGGTGATGCAGTTCACCTAATCTCTCTGGCCAGGCCACAGTGGGTGTAGCTGGATAAACAGGGTCTCTGCAGAGACGTGAAGAGGTATGGACCAGGAGAAAGACACCCAGGAGGAAGGGGGACATTCTCCTGCTCATCCAACCTGCAGTCCCCAAGGCACTTAATGGGAACAACAAAGAAGCTCTTTGCACCCTTTTCTGAACGGTTTTGATTAGTTACAATCAGATTGGTCTGTTTCTAGTAATGGACTATGCTTAGAAGCCATTTCATACACTGCAGAGGAGATAAGCAAAGCTGCACACAAATGAAATTGAGGTGGAGGTTTAGTATACTCAGAGTGACACCCTAAATGATCCAGGAATTAGAGGCTGGATTGAGTGTTGGTGTGTTTGTGTGTGTGCACACTTCGTTGCTCACTCCTGTCTGACTCTTTATGACCCCATGGACTGTAGCCCACCAGGGTCCTCTGTCTGTGGGATTTTCCAGGTAAGGATACTGGAGTGACTTGTCATTTCCTTCTTCAGGGGATCTTCCCGACCCAGGGGTTGAACCCACATCTCCTGCATTGGCATATGGACTCTACCACTGAGTCACCAGGAAAGCCTGGATTGAGAGAAGATATCTGATAATTATAAGCCTTATGTTTTCCAACGATGTCATTCCCCACCTTGCTGATGCCCGGAAATTTCATCCTTTCAATTATTCTCTAACAACAATGAACAGGAGATTTTCTCTTTACTTAAAAATGTGTCTCTATGTTAATGACTACTTGAAGAGCCGCCCTGGGAGATGTGGGCCCAGAGTGCTGATCTTCACAACAGCTCAAAATACTGTCATTTAGAACTTTAGTTGTATAAGTTTTCACTTGTGGGGATACATGGCATACATGGGTGTTATTGTGGTGAAAGTGAAGTGAAAATGTTAGTTGCTCAGTCGTGTCCAACTCTTTGCAATCCCATGGACTGTAGCCTGCCAGGCTCCTCTGTCTATGGGATTCTCCAGGCAAGAATACTGGAGTGGGTTGCCATTCCCTTTTCCAAGGGATCTTCCTGACCCAGGGATTGAACCTGGATTTCCCTCATTTTGGGAAGAATCTTTACCACACTAGGCCTGTATGTAAACTGAGAGTGAAGTATGGCATTCTTGTAGTTATTGATCAGGGACAATGCTAAATAGATCGTTTTGCAGAAAAAAATACTGTTTTTTAGATCAGTTCAGTTCAGTCGATCATTCGTGTCCAACTCTTTGCGACCCCATGGACTGCAGCACAGCCAGGCTTCCCTGCCCATCATCAACTCCTGGAGCCTACTCAAACTCATGTCCATCACGTCAGTGATACCATCCAACCATCTCATCCACCGTCTTCTCCTCCCACCTTCAATCTTTTCCAGCATCAGGGTCTTTTCCAATGAGTTAGTTTTTCGCATCAGGTGGCTAAAGTATTGGAGTTTCAGCTTCAGCATCAGTCTTCCCAATGAATATTCAGGGCTGATTTCCTTTAGGATTGACTGGTTGGATCTCCTTGTAGTCCAAGGGACTCTCAAGAGTCTTCTCCAACACCACAGTTCAAAAGCATCAATTCTTTGGCGCTCAGCTTTCTTGATAGTCCAACTCTCACATCCATACATCACTACTGGGAAAACCATAGCTTTGACTAGACAGACCTTTGTTGGCAAAGTTATGTCTCTGATTTTTAATATGCCATCTAGGTTGCTCATAGCTTTTCTTCCAAGGAGCAAGTGTCTTTTAATTTCATGGCTGCAGTCACCATCTGCAGTATTGTGGAGCCCCCCCAAAATAAATTCTGTCTCTGTTTCCATTGTTTCCCCATCTATTTGCCATGAAGTGATGGGACTGGATGCCATGATCTTAGTTTTCTGAATGTTGAGATTTACGCCAACTTTTTCACTCTCCTGTTTCACTTTCATCAAGAGGCTCTTTAGTTCTTCTTCGTTTTCTGCCATAAGGGTGGTGTCATCTGTATATCTGAGGTTATTGATATTTCTTCCAGCAGTCTTGATTCCAGCTTATGCTTCATCGAGCCTGGCCTTTCACATGATGTCTTTTAGATAATTGTATCTTTTGGCATATTGCAAGGAGTTTTGAAATTTGAATTTGAATTCCATTTTTGGGGGGTGAGGAGAATGGTCTTTGAGAACTTGGTCTTAGGGATGGCTTCTATTTCTGAAACTATGTAAAAAAGATTTTTAACAAACTAAATCACTTTTTATGGTCTTTTATTGTATATTTATAGCTATTTCTATTCATTCAACAGATTTTGTAGCCTATACCATGTGCTTGGCATTTTTATAGACTATGGGATACAGCAGTAAACTAGAGGAGCAGACATCCTAGTCGTCATGGTGCCCGACAATAAACAAGGTATATAAATAGTTATATATTGCTATCAAACGCTGGTATCACTTAGGTGCCAGTTATCTTAAGCGCGTATAAGAATAACTCATTTAGTTAAGTGGTGTGTGCTTGCGTGTATGCTCAGTCATGTCTGACTCTTTGTGACTTCATGGACTATAGCCCACTAGGCTCCTCTGTCCATGGGATTCTCCAGGCAAGACTACTGGAGTGGGTTGCCATTCCATTTGCCAGGGGATCTTCCTGAGCCAGGAATTGAACCCGCATCTCTTGTGTCTCCTGCATTGGCAGGCGCAACCAATGCACCTTTACCAGTGTGCCATCAGGGTAACCCATTAAGTGGTAGAAGATAAAATGCTAAGGAAAGAAATGAAGGAAGATGGAATTTGAAGTGTGGACAGGAGTGAGGGAAGTTTTCAATTTTAAAGAGTCTGAGACAGTCTCATTGAGGAGATAATATCTGGACAAGACCTGAAGGGCTGAGGGAAGAAAATAGTGGATGCCTGAGTGGAGGTGGCTTCAGGCTGAAAAGGCAAAAGGTTACAGAGACTGTGAGGCAAGAACGTTCCTGCTTGTTTTGGAAAAAGCAAGGAAGGAAGGAGAGCTTTGGCTGAGAAAGTGAGGGAGAACATTAGGATCTAAGTGACGACAGTGGCTTTAGTTTAGAATGAGATGAGGGGCCCTCGACAGTGCCAAGGGGTGGCCTGGTCTAACCCATATCCATACGGAATCACAGATTCTGCTTCTGGGATTGGTAAGGAAAGGAACTGAAACTCAACATTCAAAAAACTAAGATCACAGCATCTAGTCCCATCACTTCATGGCAAATAGGAGGGGAAAAAATGGAAACAGTGGCAGGTTTTCTTTTCTTGGGTTCCAAAATCACTTCGGATAGTGACTGCTATGAAATTAAAAGATGCTTGCTCCTGGGAAGAAAAGCTATGACAAACTTAGCATATTAAAAAGCAGAGCCGTCATTTTTCCAACAAAGGTCTGTACAGTCTAAGCTATTGTTTTTCCAGCAGTCATGTATGGATATGAGAGTTGGACCATAAAGAAGGCTGAGCACCGAAGGATTGATGCTTTCGAACTGTGGTGCTAGAGAAGACTCTTGAGAGTCCCTTGGACAGCAGGGAGATCAAACCAGTCAATCCTAAAGGAAATCAGCCCTGAATATTCATGGGAAGGACTAAAGCTGAAGCTGAAGCTCCTACACTTTGGCCACCTGATGTGAAGAGCTGACTCACTGAAAAAGACCCTCGTGCTGGGAAAGATTGAGGGCCGGAGGACAAGGGGGTGGCAGAGGATGAGATGCCTGGATGGCATGACTGACTCAATGGACATGAGTTGGAGCAAACTCCGGGAGATAGTGAAGGACAGGGAGGCCTGGCATGCTGCACTTCATGGGGTCACAAAGAATTGGACACGACTTAGCAGGGAGAAATATCAATAACCTCAGATATGCAGATGACACCACCCTTATGGCAGAAAGTGAAGAGGAACTAAAAAGCCTCTTGATGAAAGTGAAAGCGAAGAGTGAAAAAGTTGGCTTAAAGCTCAACATTCAGAAAACTTAAGATCATGGCATCTGGTCCCATCACTTCATGGCAAACAGATGGGGAAACAGTGGAAACAGTGTCAGACTTTATTTTCGTGGGCTCCAAAATCACTGCAGATGGTGATTGCAGCCATGAAATTAAAAGACACTTACTCCTTGGAAGGAAAGTTATGACCAACCTAGATAGCATATTCAAAAGTAGAGACATTACTTTGTCAACAAGGGTCCATCTAGTCAAGGCTATGGTTTTTTCCTGTGGTCATGTATGGATGTGAGAGTTGGACTGTGAAGAAAGCTGAGCGCCCAAGAATTGATGCTTTTGAACTGTGGTGTTGGAGAAGACTCTTGAGAGTCCCTTGGACTGCAAGGAGATCCAACCAGTCCATTCTAAAGGAGATTGGTCCTGGGTGTTCTTTGGAAGAAATGATGCTAAAGCTGAAACTCCAGTACTTTGGCCACCTCATGTGAAGAGTTGACTCACTGGAAAAGACTCTGATGATGGGAGGGATTGGAAGCAGGAGGAGAAGGGGACGACAGAGGATGAGATGGCTGGATGGCATCACCGACTCGATGGACGTGAGTCTAAGTGAACTCCGGGAGTTGGTGATGGACAGGGAGGCCTGGTGTGCTGCGATTCATGGGGTCACAAAGAGTCAGACACGGCTGAGCGGCTGAACTGAACTGAACTAGCAGCTGAATAACAACCACAACAAGGAAAGGAACAAAGATAAAAGCAAGGACCAGTTAGGTAAGGCTAATTCAAAACTCCAGACAGGGGCTTATGGTAGCCTCATGGACGAGAACTCCAATTGTGGAGGTGGTTAGAATAGGTCAGATTATGGATGTATTTTGATTATTCTTCAACTATTATGGTTCCAAATCATTGAAGTCTTGCTGCTTCCAGGCTCTCTGTAAGTAGTTAAATTAATAACCTGTAAAACAAACTCTTTAAAGGCTCTGGCAGCACCCATTATTTAAAGAAACTCTGTAAGCCATTACTAGGCAGTCTGGTTTAGATTTTTGTGTGTACAGTATATCTTCAAGCAGGACTACCTGTGCTTGGAGATAGAATCTCCCACATAACAATGGCGGTTTAGGTGCAGGGCCAACTGAGCTGATGAAAACAACTGAAAATACCATGTGGAATAGCTTTATGATCTCTCTATAAATGTGTCCATGGGTAACAAGAAAATAAAGAATCCTAAGCTCAAAGACTAAGCAGACAAGTTAAGCTGAGAGGAGAAACCAGCTTTTGCCTTAGGGCTTTAACCAGAACCTAAGGTGCCTGAGTGGGTTTCCCAGGTGACTCAGTGGTAGATTCTGCCCGTAATGCGGGAGATGCGGGAGACACAGGTTAGATTCCTGGGTCAGGAAGATCCCCTGGAAGAGGAAACCCAATCCAGTATCTTTGCCTCGGAAATCCCAAGGAAAGAGGAGTCTGGAGGGCTGCAGTCCATGGGGTTGCAAAAGAGTCGGACATGACTGAGCGACTGAACATAAACACACACATAGTACATATATTATTGCTTTAATATTTTTCATTAAAATGATATACTTTTATAAAGTTAAGCTTAGCTTTATACAAAACAATGATACCAGTAATATCACAGGACTGTGGTATTACTTTTTCTACACTTACTAAGAGTAATACATAATTATCAGAATAAAAAAATTCATGTTCTATTTAATCATCTCTTTTATCCCCAACTTTACTACACTTTAGAAATAGCTTACTTATTATATGCCATATTTGTCTAGTTAATGTTTTAGGTTCAAGCTTCTATGATTAGGTTCAAGCTTCTGTGAACAATATGGGTTTTGTTCACCTGACAAGAATATGATAAAATATACAAACGTTGGTTTTGTGACTCAAATAAAAATACAGAGGGAATTGTAAAATCTCCATCTGGGGAAATTCTCAGGATAGAGACCTGCTTGGGATGATTTATGTGTTGTCTGAAAGCAAGGGTGTGGTTTCTTGGTTGTTTCTGTCTTTTGTGGCTATTAAGTCTTTTTAAAGAGCCAAGTGTTAAGAGGTGGAAACTAGGAAGACAGGGTGAAGTCAGCAAAATAAAACTGCGTTCCATAGCCAAGGGAATGACTTAATAGGCTCCACTAAATAGGTTAAGGTAAAAAACCCACAAGATTTTCTTTTCCTGCATTTTAAAAACAAACACTCTGGCCACCTGATGTGAAGAGCTGGCTCCTTGGAAAATACTATGATGCTGGGAAAGATGAGGGCAGGAGGAGAAGGAGGCGGCAGAGGATGAGACGGTTGGATGGCATGACCGACTCAATGGACATGAGTTTGAGTAAACTCCAGGAGACAGTGAAGAACAGGGAAGCCTGGCATGCTGCAGTCCCTGGGATCCCAAGGAGCGACTGAACAACAAACAAACACAAAGAAAACAGAAATCTTTAGCACAAATCCTGTCTACAGAGACTGGGCAGTTTTGAGGACAGAAGCTGACTGATGAACACTCACACTCCTGGTGGGGCACGGACTCTGGGAATAAGCCTTTTCCTGAGTACCTACAACCACAGACACATTGGCTGAGCTGTCTGTCATTCTTACCAATTAGATGTGACTGAGCTTCCATTACCTGTATTGTCCCATCAAGAGATTTAGCCATCAGACAGATTTTAATTATTGAACCTAGATGTGAGTAATTAGAAAGGAGGGAACCTAAGAAGAAACACCAGTTCTTCTGCATTGACCTACAGGTCAGGAACTGGGAGGTGCTTTTAATTTTCTTTGTTGTTGTTTGACATCGAAAAAGAAATATTCTTGGAATTTCCCTGGTGGTCCAGTGGCTCGACTCTGAGTTCCCAATGCCTGGGTTCAATCCTTGGTTGGAGAACTAAGGTCCCACATGCCATAAATAAGACCCGGCTCAGCGAAGTAAATAAATGAAAAGAAATATTCTTACATCTACAAGATAAACAGCAAGAAAATCAAGGAATGAAATACTTCTGATCAACAGCCTGTAGTCAGTGTCCCTCGTGCTTGAGCCCTAACCCCACCATCGGTGGCTCCAGTGACCCTGTCTCCCGTCCTCTAAGAGTATCTCATCTTTCCTGTTCTCAGGGTATAATTTAAACAGCCTGTTTCACATGCTACTCTAAATCACCTCGTCTTTTGGGAATTAGATCCAAATGATAAATAATGAATGGTGACTTTGGCCTCACTTTCGACTGACTTCATTAGGCTTTAGATGGGAATCACAGGGACCCATAAATGTACATTTCAGTTGTCCTGGCGCCGAGCAATAATGGCTGGAGTTCATAAATAAAATAAGAGCAACGATTCTGTCTTGCGTGCACTCTGGGGAAACAGCAGGCAGACGCCCAATCTGGTTGGGAGCTGGAGGACTCAGGGCAGGCTGGCCAGCCCTGGAGGCAGAGTTGTCGGACAGTCCTCATCCTGCCCTGATGGAAAGACTGCTGTTTGATGGTTGGTCTTTGCAACCACGTTGCACGCATAACAGTCATCTTCAAGGGGCCAAAGAATTTCTGCTCTGTACATTATAGTGCAAGAGTCTCTCTGCAAACTATTAAAATAAATTATCTTACCTTCCTTGTTAGAAGACCGGGACCAAGGTGAAAGTAAGTGACCTGAGAACACCGTGTGTGCGTGCATGCTCAGTCACTCAGTCGTGTGCAGCTCTTTTGCACACCCCTTGGATTATAGTCTACCAGGGTCCTCTGTCCATGGGATTTCCCAGCCAAGAATACGTGGGTTGCCATTTCCTCCTCCAGGGCATCTTCCTGACCCAGGGATCAAACCTGAGTCTCTTGCATTGGCAGGCGGATTCTTTACCACTGAGCCACCTGGGAAGCCCAACCTGAGAAAACACCACACTGGAAATAGGATTTGAACCCATTTCTACAAAGTCCCAGTCTAGCATTTCATTTACTTCGAGGCAGCTCCTATGTCACGTTGAAGACGTGATTCATTTGTTCCATGTAATGAAGTCATTGTAAACGGAGTGCAGGTGCTGGAGACAGAGGGCTGGGCAAGATGGGAAAATCCCCAGCTCTCACAAAGCTTAGAGGCCCCGAGGGAAGGTGGGCAGTAAGTTATGTAATGTGTGTTATCATGAGGCACAGTTCACATTCAGGACATGGTGCGGTGGAGGCACCGCACACTGCCTGGTCTAGTGGACCACAGAGGGCCTCCTGGAGGAGGCGGCCTTGAGGAGAAGACTGACACTGATGGAGCAGTAGGGGTTCCCGAGTCACAGAGGTGGCTGAGAGGGGGATGAACGAACAGATTGAAGTCCCTACGGCTCGTGTGAGTGGTCCCCATTGGGCAATGGCTAAACTGAGGATTTTAGAAATAATCTTTTTTTTTTTTTTTTTTACGTGGGACCGTTTTCAGAGTCTCTATTGAGTTACAGTATTGCTTCTATTTTATTTTGGTTTTTTGGTTGTGTGGCATATGGGATCTTAGCTCCCCGACCAGGAATCAAACCTGCACCCCCTGCACTGGAAGGTGAAGTTGTAAGTACCAGGGGAGTCCCTAGAGATAATCTTACGGGCCGCAGGAGAGGGAGGAAAACAGACTCTACAGAGTGAAGACCGAGAGCCACAGAGAGCCCAGAGTCCACAAGGGTTAGCTTAGAGTCGCTCCCCTTCTATTACTAGATAATGTTGTTGTTTTTCAGTCAAGTCATGTCCGACTCTTTGCAACCCCATGGAATGCAGCACGCCAGGCTGCCTTGTCCCTCATCATCTCCTGGAGTTTGCCCAAGTTCATATCCATTGAATTGGTGATGCCATTCAACCATCTCATCCTCTGTTGCCCTCTTCTCCTTCTGCCTTCAGTCTTTCCCAGCATCAGGGTCTTTTCCAGTGAGCTGGCTCTTCACACCAGGTGGCCAAAGTATTGGAGCTTCAGCTTCAGCATCAGTTCTTCTAGTGAGTATTCAGGGTTGATTTCCTTTAGTATTGACTGGTTTGATCTCCTTGCAGTCCAGGGGACTCTCAAGTGTCTTATCCAGCACCACAATTTGAAAGCATCAATTCTTCGGTGCTCTGCCTTCTTTATGATCCAACCCTCACATCTGTACATGACTAGAAAAACCATAGCTCTGAGTATATGGACCTTTGTCGGCAAAGTGACATCTTTGCTTTTTAATACACTGTTTAGGTTTGTCATAGCTTTCCTGCCAAGAAACAATAGTCTTCTTAGATAATGTTAAGAATGTACATATGTTTATTTTCCTAAAAGTAGACTAAAGGAAGAGAAGCCAACTTTCTCCTTCAGTTTAGTCAATTTATGTCTGTCGAATTGCTGCCTCATTCACAGGTGTGTAACACCTGTACTCAGTGCTGTTGCAGACTCAGTGGCATGTAAATATGTCCTGGTGTCTGCTTACCCATGCACTCACTGACAGCAATCGGACGGGAAGACAGGACAAAACACAAGGAAACAGCTAGGCCTGTCTACAAACAGCTATTAGGTGGACTATTTAAAGTTATGACAAATAACCAAGTTGATCTCAGGATTACCTCTGAGAGTAAGGGGGTTTGGGGTTTTTATTTTTATTTTTTAAGATTAAAAGCAAATTTTATTTTTATGCCACCAAGTTACTTTTTGCCTAAAAATCTGGGCACATACCATATGCCAGCCATTACACTATCGACTGGAATTAAGGACCTTGCTCCTGGCCTCTGGGGATCTGCAGTCTGGGGCGGGTGGGGGGTGGAGAGGGTGGAGCTAAAGACATTGGAACTAAGTGTCGCCATGGGTCGTGCTCTAGAAAAGGAGCTTTTAACAGGGGTGACCTTGTGAACCTGTGGGGGTGTCCCCTCACAGGGCGAACGAGACCTCGCCTTTCCTACACTGTTCTTCTGTTGACACGGTTCTAAATAAGATGGTGGAAATCCAACACATTTCTGTTTCCTTTGAAAATTTTCTGAATCAGTCAATTTGCAGGTAGCAAGTTGACTTCAGAAATGAAACTGTTTTCATCACAAGGAGACATTTTCCAAGTGATTAAACACTTTTCCATCAGCGCCGATCAGAAAATATCAGCCAGTGGACTGGGCCCTGGAAACCTTGATAAGAATGCCAGGTTTGCTTTCTTTAAAAAAAAAGAAAATCTATTCACAGTATTAAAAGCATTTGTATAACTTTCTTCTTACATGCTATGTACAGATTTTCATATCTCAACATGGAAAAGATTGTGGTTGTATTTGAAGCAAGGGCATAATAAACCTCACCATTCACATTGATTTCATCAGTTTATTCATGCAACACGTGTTGAGTGACTGCGCCAGACCAGAGACACACGGTCCTACAATTGCAGGACTGAAAGCTCCTGCTTTTCCAGGAGCTTACAACCTGGAAAATCCAAATGGAATGGTTAATTGTTACAGAAAGTGTTTCTTTTCCTTGGCTGTTCTTCTCACTACTACCTTTAATTAAAAGTTTAAGATTCTATTTTATAACTATTTTCAAATATTCTTTTTTCCTTTAGACTTGTGTGAAAGCACACTTTTTGGGTGTACCTGTCATCTGCTTTATGCCATAATGTCTGACATTATGAACATGTCAACAGATCAAGAGATTCACTGCCTTGATTCACCCTAGTTGATGCCTTCTGTTCAAAAAGAAAGGAACAGCGGAAGGAAGGAAAGAAGATGCTAATGAGCATAGCTACCCATGAAGCTCCTTACGGATACTGTATGATAAATTGAAGCAAAAAATTGAAGGAGCAGCAATTTGGGAGCACAGAAAGGGGGAAAAGTAACAGGTAGAATTATACACCAAATCAGAATTATTTTTAATCAGTTGAGAAAATAGAAGGTTAATAATCCATCAATTCAATCTAAGGGAAATCCTCAATTACCTAAGCCAAGGATTGAGAAAGTCTTAAATCAGATATGTTAGCAAGAGGAAGTAACTTACTACAATTCCTGAATTCAACATTACATAAAATTTCAGCCACCAATTGCTCTTGTGAAATCTCCCAAATGACTTGAACTATGTCTCTAGACTAGAAAGGAGCCAATTTAATAAATTATTGCAAAGGAATGATGTTTGATTTCATGAGTCATTGGAAGCTTAATAACAAAAGCAAGTCAGTCAAGGGGGAAAATAGTTCAAGTCTGTTGAATCTGAGGTTTTAACTTTTATTTTGTTGCTTTAATTTTGAAATCTCAGCATTAGAAGTCAGAATTTTTCATTTCCTTTTTTGTTCTTCAGTCTCAAGAGACTGTTTAATTCATTGTATTATATATGAACATTTAATTTTTTAAATTTATTTATTTTAGTTGGAGGCTAATTACTTTACAGTACTGTAGTGGTTTTTGCCATACATTGATATGAATCCGCCATGGGTTTACATGTGTTCCAAAAACCTATGAAGTAAAACAATCTGCACTTCAAAATGTTCATATATAATACATATATGAATACATGTATATACATAATATATATAATATATAATACATGTATGAACATTTTAAAGTGCAGATTGTTTTACTTCATAGGTTTTTTAAAATGTTGATTGCATTGATAAAAGTGCTGTGAATAAGAATTCGCACCTGATACAAGCAGGCATTTAAAACAACCTTCCATCATTTTAAATATGTTGGGCTTCCCTGATAGCTCAGTTGGTAATGAATCTGCCTGCAATACAGGAGGCTCCGGCTCAATTCCTGGTTTGGGAAGATCCCCTGGAGAAGAGAAAAGCTACCCACTCCAGTATTCTGGCCTGGAGAATTCCATGGACTGCATACTCCATGGAGTCACAGAGTCGGACACAACTGAGCGACTTTCACTTTCTCATCCTTTAGGATCAGCTAGTTAAAAGAGGAACTTTACCACTTAAGAGTTTCCTTCAGTGCGCATTTACTGATCCCCAGGAGTGTGAGCGCTGCCATTTAAGAGCAGCACAGCCTCACAGAGCTACTCACAACAGCTCCAGACTAGTCCTCAGTCTGCATTTAGACCCACCATCTGCCATTCAGTTCAGAGCTCAATGGGTAGTAAAGTCCNTTCAGAGCTCATTGGGTAGTAAAGTCCCTTCTCATTTCTGTCAATTCGAAGAATAGCTGTTTCAAAGCATAAAGTACATAAAGCACAATTGCACTCATCTCACACACTAGCAAAGTAATGCTCAAAATTCTCCAAGCCAGGTTTCAACAGTACTTGAACCGTGAACTTCCAGATGTTCAAGCTGGATTTATAAAAGGCAGACATCAAACTGCCAACATCCGCTGGATCATTGAAAAAGCAAGAGTGTTCCAGGAAAACATCTACTTCTGCTTTACTGACTACGCCAAAGCCTTTGATTGTGTAGATCACAACAAACTGGAAAATTCTTCAAGAGATGGGAATACCAGACCACCTCACCTGCCTCCTGAAAAATCTGTATGCAGATCAAGAGGCAACAGTTAGAACTGGACATGGAACAACAGACTGGTTCCATATCCGGAAAGAAGTAAGTCAAGGCTGTATACTGTGACCCCACTTATTTAACTTATATGCAAAGTGCATCACGAGAAACGCTGGACTGGATGAAGCACAAGCTGGAACCAAGATTGCTGGGAGAAATATCAATCACCTCAGATATGCAGATGATACCACCCTTATGGCAGAAAGCGAAGAGGAACTAAAAAGCCTCTTGATGAAAGTGAAAGAGGAGAGTGAAAAAGTTGGCTTAAAGCTCAACATTCAGAAAACTGATCATGGCATCTGGTCCCATCACTT
>SJYQ01000122.1:627347-655015 GCA_006410935.1 Redunca redunca | reverse complement strand
CCCGCCGCGCCCCAGCCCCAGCCCCCACCCGCTTCCTCCTGCACCGTCACCCAAGCAGGAGCTTAGTTTCTACTGCATTACACCCCTGACGTTGGGGTCGTCATAGAAGTTAATCCGTGGTGAATAATACAGGTGTAAAGGGAGACGGTGGGCAGGAGAAAGAGAAACCAAATATCCTTGCTTTGCAGTTGGCCGCCGTTGCCACGTTACTCTGTGTGGATAGGAATATAGCAAAAATCAGAACCACACGACATAAAAAAATTTACTAAGCCGTTATATTAAGGTTCAAATATTGTTGAATACCTTGCAACCATCCACTATTTATTACCAGCAAGTTCTGCATATCTGTGTCCCCTTTCCCCAGACGTAGAACTGCTGCCTTGCCCTTGGGACCCAGTTGTTCACCTCTGCCCTCCTCATTTCCCCTATGATTGTATAGCTTCATTAGCCTTCATTCCTTTTCCAAGTTGGTAAAATCACTTTTTATTTTTAATAAATTGTTGATAGCCACTTCTTTGAAATTAATTTGCATGGGGAGGAAGATAGACTCAATTATTTCAGCATGAATATAAAAGCCAGGTTTTATTTTTTATTGAATTTTGTTCTTGTTAAAAATTAATATTTTCTCTTGTGTTTTGGCTTGAAATAGAAGACTCCAAAGCATGTCAGAAGCATAACAGAATACCCAAAAGGTATTCTTTTACATAGGTAAAAGCCACTCGTCTGTGTACTGTTTTTACATATTTGGGGATATTTCTGAAACTTTATTTGAGTGAGCATCTCCTGCTCCCTATATTTGTGTTTTTCTTTCCCCGTCTTTTCTATATTCTTTTTAAAAATAATATAGTGTGACAGCAGAGCCTCTGGAATGGCTTCCCGTCTTTCCTGCTTCCTAGTTCTCTTCCCCCGCTAACCACCCCGTCCCCCGTCCGTCCCCTCCCACCCTGTGCCAGGATCAGTCGCTGTGGCCCTAGAACACAGCAGGAGTGATGGCATGTCCTTGAGTTTTAGTCCGAGACATGGTTTCCATCTCAGGGGCTCACGCATTTTCTCTCTTGGCTCCCTCCCTCCCGGGAAGCAGGCTGTCTCAGTCCCATGAGAGGACACTCGGGAGGGGCCCCTGGGACGAGGAGTGAAGCCCACAGCCAGCAAGAACCCACCACTGCCAACAAACAGGTAAGCAAGCTGGGGAGGGGGTCTTCCCACAGCTGAGACTGCAAGTGACGGTTGAGCCAGGACCCAGGGGTGCCACCCAGAGTCCCGAGTCTCAGAAGCCGTGTGAGATGACGAACGTTTGTTGTTTCATACTACCCTGGTAAGTTTTGAGTAATTTGTTCCAGAGGTCCCCAGCCTCCAGAATCTAATGCCTGATGATCTGGGGTAGAGGTGATGTGATAATAATAGAAATAAAGTGCGTAATAAATGTAATGCACTTTAATCATCCCAAAACTATTCTCCCCCCCCACCCCGAGTCCGTCAGAAAACTGTCCTTCACAAAACTGACCCCTGGTGCTAAAAAGATTGGGCGCTGCTGTTACACAATAGATAAGAAAAAGACACAGCACATAAAATCAATAAAACTAATAGGGGTCAATGATGAGTAAAAGACAGGATTTGGCAAGTTTTGACACTTCTGTTTCATCTTAATTGTCTTCCTCGAAATTAATTCCTTTGAGTAAACATGTGGTTACCAACAGGACATTAGGAAAATTAACATTTAGCTTTGGGAAGTAAAATGTAACTAAAGGATTATTTTCCATTTTATTAATCTCATTAAATGGTATGGCAGTGCATTTGTTTCTGTTAAAAAACGTGATGCCACTCTTTGGGAAAAAAGCTACTTCAAATTAGTCTTAAACTATTACTTTTTAGCAATGTGTAGTAACATAATGCGGAGAAGGCAATGGCACCCCACCCCAGTACTCTTGCCTGGAAAATCCCATGGACCGAGCAGCCTGGTAGGCTTGTAGTCTGTGGGGTCACTAAGAGTTGGACACAGCTGAGCGACTTCACTTTCACTTTTCACTTCCATGCATTGGAGAAGGAAATGGCAACCCACTCCAGTGTTCTTGCCTGGAGAATCCCAGGGACAGGGGAGCCTGATGGGCTGCCGTCTATGGGGTCGCACAGAGTCAGACACGACTGAAGTGACTTAGCAGCAGCAGCAGCAGCAGTAACATGATTGCTTAGTAGAAATTCCTAAGAGATGGTCTAAGCATGTATTTAGGCATAACATTATAAACGAGTTCTTCTGCAGTCCTTGAAGAGAGTATATTTCCTGCACACATTCTCCTTTATACACCTAAGCTTGTTTGCAATCTCAGTTATTATTCCTGGTAAAGTTAAACTTGAACAGAGTAACCGAATGCTAACAATGTCCGAATTAGTGAAGCCCCAAATGAGTAAGCTTTATTCTGTGTGATGGTGCTGGAACAGTTAAAAGCCTAAGTTCTGAGTCGAGGGAAGAGTAATGAACTACCCAAGTCCCCGCCAGGATTCCAGCTCGGCATTCTCCATGCTTCACTGCGGCTGGAATCCACATTTTGGAATAATTGTCTCAATCTGGCCACCGTGGTCATTTCACTTTCCCACGAAATTTTCCCTCAACCAGAATGCACGTGTGCTCAGTCGCTCAGTCATGTCCGGCTCTGCAACTCCAGGGACTGTAGCTGGCCAGGTTTCTGTGTCCCTGGGATTTCCAAGGCAAGAATACTGGAGTGGGAAAATACTGGAGTGGGTTTCCATTTCCTCTATCAGGGGATCTTCCCGACCTAGGGATCGAGCCTGAGCCTCGTGCTTTGGCAGGATCGTTTACTGCCAAGTCACTAGTGAAGCCCCAGCTAGAATGACTAGGAATAGCTGATTTTTCCATGTAGAAGAGGAATAAAAGTGAATCTCTATTTCAGAACATTAAAAAAAAAAACCTGAATCAAGGGCTTATGTATGAAAGGCAGAGCTTTTAAGCATTTTAGAAGCAGACATAGAGAGCTTATTCTCATGACCTTGGAAGAATTTCTTCATCAAAATACAAAAATAGCAAAGCACAAAGGAAAAGATCAGAAAAATCTGACTACACTGTGAACTTTCTCTCCTTTTCTTTTAAGTATTATATAATGGATAATGATTTTTAAGGGGAGTAGTGTGATTTAATAAGTTCATTATTTTTGCAATTTTGCTGCAGATCTTAGCAATACAAAGTCAGAGGTCTGGCTCCAAGGCCACTTTTGTGTGTGTGTGATTCTTGGTTTAATGGCTGTCACGGCCTTAGTTTTTCATTCATATTTTTCTTACATCCTTAATTTTCTCAATTACAGTTTTCTTTTTTGTACTGTAGTATCTTTATAAGTTGCATCAAAATTAAGGGAAGAGGGAATAAATAAGTAAGTTGAACAAACCATTAGATTCAGTTTATGCTGCCAACATTTAAGTATTTCTAACTCAAGCCTACAAAAATTGTAAAAATTTTCTAATAAACAATAGATAATTTATGGAGACTTTCTGGCAATAATGAATGCAAATATAGGTAAATCTACAACTAACTCAGATTTGGAACATCTAAACACCCTATAATCTCAGCAACAGAACCCTAAGCCTATCAGTTAGAGATAATACTTACTAGTCATCTAAAGATTCAGGTTGTCGAATCATCCGTTAATTTTTAT
Source organism: Redunca redunca (assembly GCA_006410935.1). Classification (NCBI taxonomy): domain Eukaryota; kingdom Metazoa; phylum Chordata; class Mammalia; order Artiodactyla; family Bovidae; genus Redunca; species Redunca redunca. Next base: position 651,353 of record SJYQ01000122.1, on the reverse strand, counting down.
CAGGTTGGGTCTTGCATCGCATTTGCTAAATAGAGAGAATAACAGACTCAAACTCTACCTGTGCTTCCTGTAAGCTCTCTGAGAATACAAAGAAGCATGGGGGCCCTGCTTTTGTTCCTCCCAATTCAATCCTGTTATTTGATGCAGAAGTCACAAAGTTTTCATCAACAGTCACTGACTACTTTTATTGCCATTGCCATGTGGGAGTGCTGAAAGACTGTTTGAAATTCATTCAAGTAACAGAGGAGAGTGCATAGTGCAGCCTTCTGCATTAAAGAAGAAGAGAAAAGTGTTCACTGCAATCAAAGGTGCAGGCAATAGAGAATCAACACAGAGAAAACCAGCGTCAGCCAGAAAGCCTGTAGGAAACCGTGGAAGGGAGATCAAAATCGGGTTCTTTGGAGGTGAACGGTATAAAGAAAATACAGTGTTATTTGCAACAGAATTTTTGTGAAAGAAAGAAAAGCCAGAAGAGCCTATTAGCCAGACCCTTCTTCACAAACTGAGTTCCAGGCCGTGGTTCCGTTTATAAGGACTCCAGCGAACTGTATACAACACCGAGGAGGAGAGTTCACAAAAATGCTTGTGACTGTTGTGTTCCTGCCAACCCTACTCATTCACAGTTGAGTAATCCCTACAACCTCATTCATTGAAAAACCATGAATGTCTCACATTTTTTCTCATAAAAATGTGCATAAGATGGATTATAGCTGAAGGTATATTAGAAAACTTCCAAAGATTACTTAATAATTTTTTTATCATAGTTAATTAAAGTCATTTTAGCAGTTGAGAAAATTCCAACCCTAGGTGAAAAGCCTGCATCATTCTGGACTTATTCATACCCCTCAGAGACCTAGGTGGCACTAGTGGTAAAGAACCCACCTGCTAATGCTGGAGACGTAAGAGACACAGGGTCAGTCCCTGGGTTGGGATGATCCCCGAGAGGAGGGTATGGCAACCCACTCCAGTATTCTTACCTGGAGAATCCTATAGACAGAGGAGTCTGGTAGGCTGCAGTCTATAGGGTCACAGAAAATTGGACATGACTGAAGCGACTTCACATGCATACACGGAGAAACTTGAGTACTTTACATGAATATCACTCTATTTCAAAAGTATAATAGAGATTTACTTCGATGACACTGAAAAAGTGAAATGTGTAATTAAAGAATATATTCAAGATTGATGATGACATCTGCCAGATAATGTAAGGATTGCCTAAATGTAACGCACTATTATAGATTGTAGCAATTGATCATATTAGCATAAATGTCAAAGTAAGATTCTGAACACCTGAAAGTCATATTGCTTTGGGAGAGAAGATAGTGAGCTTGCTCCTGTGGTAATCAGAATGGTGGTTTGCAAATTCCAGGCTGTCTCTCCATCAACACATGGTAGGGCTGTATTTCCTGTGCACTTGGAATTAGGTGTGGCAGCTCATTTCCCTGCCTACAGAAAACGAACCTCCACAGGGCAGCATCTCCGCCACCACATCCGGTTTTCCTCCAGCTTGGTGATTGACTGTGTTTAAGATGGCAGCCACTTGGCCCCTTGGGCCACCCCTCTCACCCCCCCACACTCCACTCAGGGGTTATCAGAGACAGAGATCTCCTTTCAAACTGCGATAGAAATAGAACTTGAACAAGAAGTAAGTAAAACGTGTGCTTTAAGCCACTGAGATTTTGGAGTTTGTCACCGTGTCACAACCTGCTTACGTGTCACAACACCATGTACAAAGGTACGCAAGAATCATATCGCCAAGAGTGAAACAAAGACAGGTCGTCAGCCTCAGTTCTGTTTCGTGCTTTCCCAAGAACCACTCATAGTTGCCTAGAGAAAGAGCGTCCCCCAACTTGTGTGCATTATTTGAGAATTACGGAGACGCGGCTGGTGGAGCCAGGGGTGGATGGTGTATGTTACGGTGGGTGGCTGGAGGAATAGCAGCCATGTCAGGTAGCCTAGTGTGCACTCCTCTGCATTTATTTACATTAAATGAAAAGGAAAAATACCGGCTGGTTCTTTTTAAAAGTAATTTCTTCCCATTCCATTTGAGCTCTGATAGTTATCTTCCTGACCAGGCATGTGCCAGGGCAGCAATTCGGGAGCCCTTTTATTTCTTTATTTTTAAAATTCAAATTATAGATACTGTTGACTTTATTTAAGGTTTTATTATTATTTTAAAATGGAAGGAATCTTGTTGATTTGTTCAAAGCAGTGTTTCTGGCACCTAAAATAATGCACAGAATAAGTAGACCCCCCCAAAAAATATATAAGTATATTTTTAATTGAAGTATAGTTGCTTTACAGTGCAGTGCCAATCTCTGCTGTACGGCATGGTGACTCAGTTATACACATATATGCATTCTTCTTCTGTATTCTTTTCCACTGTGGTTGATCACAGGATACTGAGTATAGTTCCCTGTGCTGGACAGTAGGACCTTGCTGTTTGCCCATTCTCAGTGTGATAGTTTGTACCCACCAACACCAGACTCCCAATCCATCCATCCCTCTCTGTTCCCACCTACCCTGTAGCAACCACAGGTTTGCTCTCTCTGTCTGTGAGTCTTTTTTTTGTTTTGTTGCTAGGTTCATTGATGTCATAGCTTAGATTCCACATACAAGTAATATCATATGGTATTTGTCTTTCTCTTTCTGACTTACTTCCCTTAGTATGATACTCTTGTTGCATCCATGTTGCTGAAAGTGGCATGATTTCATTCTTTTTTATGACTGAGTAATATTCCATTGAATGGATGAAGATGTACCACATCTTTAGCCATTCCTCTGTCAATGGACCTTTGCTTCCATGTTTTAACTATTGTGAATAGCGCTGCTGTGAATATAGGGGTGCATGTATTTTTTGAATTATGGCATAATTCTGGATATATTACCAAGAGTGGGATTGCTGGATCATATAGTAGTTTTATTTTTAGTTTTCTGAGGAACCTCCATACTGTTCTCCATAGTGGCTGCAACAATTTATATTCCTACCAAACAGTGTACAGGATGCCCTTTTCTCCACACCCTCTCCAGCATAATCATTTGTGGATTTTTGGATGATGGCTATTCTGACTGGTATTAGGTGATATCTTACTGTAGTTTTGATTTGCATTTCTCCAATAATTAGTGATGTTGAGCATCTTTTTGTGTGCTTATTTGTCATCTGTATGTCTTCTCTGGAGAAGTGAGCAAACTAAAAATAGTTTTTGAAAGAATCTATGTTTTTGTTAGAAGATTTCATTATCTGCAAGATTCAGTGTTAGTTAACAGTCTGATGTGGCTTTCCTAAAACTCAAGTACTGTTTTAAACTTCAATAATAGAAGTGTCAGGTCTAGGACAAATGGAAAATATAGTGCGTTCTACCCTTCCTAGCCTTTGGTTAATTTCTTGCATCACACACCAAGGCAGGTATTTATAAATTCTATTCCAGAGCTTCCTTAACTTTTTTCTGACACCATGGTGAGCCTAGAACATGATAATATTTGTAGAGTACATGTGGGTAAAAAAGCTTTCTTGGACCATTCTTAGGGCTGAAGCACTAAAATGCAGGAACTAACATATTTTTCTTTGAAGATCCTTCACTTCTAACAGAAGTTGTTTAAATGCTGATAATGAAAGAGTGGGCTTCCCAGATGACACTAGTGGTAAAGAACCTGCCTGCCAATGCAGGAGATGCAGGAAGATCCCCTGGAGGAGGCGGTGACAACCCACTCCAGTACTCTTGCCTGGAGCATCCCATGGACAGAGGAGCCTGATGGGCTATAGTCCATGGGGTTGCAAAGAATTGGACACAACTGAAGCAGCTTAAAGCTCAACATTCAAAAAATGAAGATCAAGGCATCCGGTCCCATCACTTCATGGGAAATAGATGGGGAAACAGTGGAAACAGTGTCAGATTTTATTTTGGGGGGCTCCAAAATCACTGTAGATGGTGATTGCAGCCATGAAATTAAAAGACGCTTACTCCTTGGAAGAAAAGTTATGATCAACCTAGATTGCATATTCAAAAGCAGAGACATTACTTTGCCGACTAAGGTCCGTCTAGTCAAGGCTATGGTTTTTCCAGTGGTCATGTATGGATGTGAGAGTTGGACTGTGAAGAAGGCTGAGCACCGAAGAATTGATGCTTTTCAAGTGTGGTGTTGGAGAAGACTTTTGAGAGTCCCTTGGACTACAAGGAGATCCAACTAGTCCATTAAGAAGGAGATCAGCCCTGGGATTTCTTTGGAAGGGATGATGCTAAAGCTGAAACTCCAATACTTTGGCCAAGTCATGTGAAGAGTTGACTCATTGGAAAAGACTCTGATACTGGGAGGGCTTGGGGGCAGGAGGAGAAGGGGATGACAGAGGATGAGATGGCTGGATGGCATCACTGACTCGATGGATGTGAGTCTGAGTGAACTCCGGGAGTTGGTGATGGACAGGGAGGCCTGGTGTGCTGCGATTCATGGGGTCGCAAAGAGTTGGACACGACTGAGCGACTGAACTGAACTGAACTGAAGCAACTTAGCTTGCACCATGCAGTGAAAGAATATTTACATAACAAGGGAAAGGGACTTTCTTTAATTCTAAAAACCACCACAGTACACAGGAGAGAACAGGAAAACAAACATGGTGCTTTCTCTCTAACACCTTGGCCAGGACACCCAGAGAACATGATGTTATCTTGACAGGCTTGAAACTCGGTTCTGCTGGGTCAGGAGAACCCCTGGGAAGAAGAGGGGCTTGAAGACTTCGGATAAGGGTTATTCTAGTCACAGCTAACTCAGGACTAACTCTAGTCACAACTAACTCATGGACCGTGTAAGGCACTTTGCACACATTGAATGTATGGAGTCCATTTAACAACCATCTGGGATGGGTGTTATTTCTTCTACTTTTTAATCAAGGAAACTGAGGCTTAGAGATGTGTAATGTTACATCCAGGTTCATGCAAGAAGGGAATGGAAGAACCAGGTTTGAATGTAGGACTGAGCCTCAAATCCCATGTTCTTTTTTCTGGAAACAGGGAGACAGAAAGGACTTATGTGTCCACAACCATCTTCAGACATTAAAGGATTCTTGGTGGCCAAGAGAGTACGTTTCTGATATTCCAGGAGGTCAGTTTAGTACTTGGGAGTGGAATCGTGAAGGAAGACAGACTTAGTTTCAGAATTTATCATTGTTGTTGTTTAGTTGCTAAGTCGTGTCCAACTCCTTGCAACCCCATGGACTTTAGCCTGCCAGGGTTCTCTGTCCCTGGGATTTCCCAGGCAAGAATACTGGAGTGGATTGCCATTTCCTCCTCCAGGGGATCTTCCTGACCCAGCTATGGAACCCATGTTTCCTGCATCAGCAGGTGGATTCTTTACCACTCAGCCACCTGGGAAACCCCTTATTTCAGATTAACAAATGATTCTCTGCAAAAATTGGATTTCCCACCCAGTTGGTATTTAGTAAGTGACTACTTAGTTTTAGAGGAGGCTCCTGCTTGGGCAACCTCTGCTTTTCCTCCACTTTCAAGACTGTGATGTTATAGTGTAAAAAGCATGGGAAGATTCTGTTAAAGATGTTGTTTCTCTTCATGCTTTTTCCTAGGAGGGATTTGTATTTTGGGCTAAGTAAATGTAGATGAACCCTGGAGGAGGACATGGCCCCCTCACTCCAGTATTCTTGCCTGGAGCATCCCATGGACAGAGGAGCCTGCTGGGCTACAGTCCATGGGGTCACTGAGAGTCGGACACGACTGAGTGAGTAAAGCACAGCCAACCTGGGTCAAGAGCCAGTTTCCATGAGGGAAGCTTCAGTGGTTCTCTTGAGTTTACAAGGGCCTTTCTTAGAAAACTGCCCTATTATTTTGAAGCTTCTAGGACCTGGTCAGAAATACATGCATTCTGAAAAATCAAAATACAGTCTCAAACCTCCACCATCAACACGATTGGAATAGAAGACCCATTACTTTCCCGTCCTTCCCCCCAAAGCAAGTGGAGATCAGTCAACAAGAAATCTTAGAATCCATAGATTGTCCTACTTTGGGATTGTTTTAAGTAATTTTTCATATGGTCTTGTTGAGGGGTGTATATGTGTAAGATGTTTTTATTTTCAGATTTCCTCCTGTATTTTACTGCGTTTTTAACATTTTTTTTTTATTACTGTGCAAACCTACTATACAGTACATGGGCACTCAGAAATTCATTTGATTTGACATATTTGTGAAAGCTAAGTCTAACTGAACTGATCTTTTTTTTTTAGCCACATATCTCGAGGTATGTAAGATCTTAGTTCCCTGACCAGGAGTTGAACCTGAGTCCCCTGCATTGGAAGCATACAGTCTTAACCACTGGACTTCCAGGGAAGTCCCATTACTGTTTTTATTAGGGGGAATAATACCCACTTCCTTTTACCATCACTTCCTTCCCAAATACACTTCCAGTTCCTGCTTTAGGGCAGCAACTATTCTTATAAATCAATGATTCTCTGGGAAGAATATTTTCATCCTTGAGAGAGCACAGGAGGATTAACATAAAGCCTCTGCCCCTGAGCAGAATGGAGAGATTGCAGAGCGGGGCAGCATCCAGGCTGCCTTTGCCCGCCTCTCTCTACTCTTCACTTCCTTTAGGTCAGGCCAGTTGGGGCCCCATGAACCCTCCCGTCCCCTGAGAATCCTGGGATAATTTTTGTTTGTTTTGTTTTTAAGAAATGTTTATTTTTATGTTTTTATTTGGCTGCACCGGGTCTTAGTTGTGGCAGGTGGAATGTAGTTCTCTGACCAGGGGTTGAACCCAGGTCTCCTGATTGGGAGCTCAGAAGCTTAGCCTCCGGACCACCAGGGAAATCTGCTGGGATGATTCTGGAACCGTAGCTGTTCTCCTCTTGATTTTTCATTCCCCAAACCAAAGATGCCTGAGACAAGACTGAGCCAGCACAGGAAGGAAATTCTGGATGAGGATGTGAACTTTCAGTCTCTTGCAAACCATCTCCCTTTTCCTTGGTTAAAGTACCAGTCATTATCAGGAAGGAAGAAAGAGTGAAGGTAAAAGGAAAGTTTGGTGGATCTGGATTCCAGGTAATTCTGTCATTAATAGCATTAATTATTTGGTAAACTAAGGTGAACACATACATATCAATAAAATTTGCTGAAAGATGTCTACCTAGATGAAATATCTGCATCATGTACCTCTTGACCTAGCCTTCCTGTTTTTATTTTTATATTTATTTTATTTTTAATTATTTGGCTGCACCAGGTCTTAGTTCATGGCGTGGGAACTCTCAGTTGTGGCATATGGGCCAGTTCCCTGACTGGGGATCAAACCTGGACCTCTTGCGTTGGAAACACGAAGCCTTAGCTACTGGACAGCCAGGGAAATCCCATTCCTACTATTTAGAAAAAAAACCAAAAAACTATTATGTGCCTAATAGATGATCAATAAATTCTTGTTGAATAAAAAAAAAATGATACCGTTAGGATGGTTTTAGTCTTTGAAATCTGTATTTTGAGAGGTGAAACCATCTTAAAACTGAAGTCCATTCTGTTCAGTACGATCCATGGCTATTGAGAGGATAAATGGGATAAATCTTTTAAGGTACTCAGCATAGGGCCTGACACTCAGTAAGCAGTGAATGAACATTAATCATCATTATTAATCTATAAATATATAGAATAAAAGGACATATGTACACAGGGAATTGTAACACTGATAAATAAGAAGGTTGTCTGATTTTTGTATCTGTGTACTTAAGTTTTCTTGAGCCTTTAGATTACTGTGTATTGTTTTTTTCTGTTTCTGCACAGATTTGAATACTTATAAGAAAATAAACTACTAAATACTACCCCTCTGTAGAAATAGATGGGACATGGTTAAATGCTTTAAGTGTCACCAAGCTAAGCCTATTCAATTATTCTCTCTGTCAAAGTGCCTTTATGTTTTAAACACATACAGTCTCTTTAGGAAACATGGTCGCTGTCTTATTTGGAGCCAGGCCTCTGTTACTCTGAAGTCTGGATGCATAAGTCATTGTCGTTAGTCAGTGTGGATTGACAGGTACTTCTCTGAAGCGTGGGCAGAGCTCAGAATCTTATCCTAGAAGGTAAGGAAAAATCTCATGTCAATAGAGTTGGAAACTTCTTGGTATCAAGTTGATAGTTCAGTACCTTAACGTGAACTATCTTCCAGAAAGTTACTCAAGTTCAAGGCAGTCCCTGATGAATTAGTTCAGTTACCATTACATGATGGCTTCCTAGGCGGTGCTAGTGGTAAAGAACCCGCCTGCCAATGCAGGAGACGATGAGATACAGGTTCTATCCCTGGGGCGGGAAGATCCCCTGGAGGAGGGCATGGCAACCCGCTCGAGTGTTCTTGCCTGGAGAATCCCACGGACAGAGGAGCTTGGGCTACAATCCATAAGGTCCCAAAGGGTCAGACACAACTGAAGTGACTTAGCACATCATTATGTGGGCCAAAGAGTGAATTTGCATACTTTCTCACGGAGTCCACAGTGTCGTCATTTGTTACTAGTTTTCAGACTTTCAGTTAGCTTTCCACCAGAATGTTTTTTTTTGATTTTTAAAAAAACAACATTTAAATTTAACTTCTGTTCACCTTTCTTACTACTTGCTTTTGTCTAGCATGATCTTTATGCCTTTAGGTGCCTATGAATTATTTATGCACCCATATGCTTTTCTTCCTACATCTCCCTGCTGTGTTTTAAGTGAAAAGTTATGAAAGAATATTAAATAAGATGGGAGCAAAACCAAGAGAAATGTAATATAGCCCTGTGTGTGTACCGATAACAGCAGCTGGCAACTGTTACTAGATTCAGCCAGGGGAAAAAAAAAACAAAAAACAAATATGAGATATTCTGTACCTGCCTTTGCTGGCTGTTCATTTCATATCTCCCTAAGGCAAGATTATTTCCTAGAAGACGCCATTCTATAATAGAATCTGTTCTCAACTCGAATCACCCTAGCCCCCCTGCTCCACATAGCAGGTGATTTTACTAAATCAGAATACATTTTGTTAGCAGTATGAGGGAAGAGGATTAATGAATGCTGGATCATCGGTAACATCAGTGGGTAAATGACTAAGTTTCATTTCCCCAGATCAGATGCATTTGCAAATCAAACCTTGGTAGCCTACAAAAAGGCAGACATTGCTAGACTCATATTTTACATTCATTTTAAGTCATAAATCTTTAGAGTGCCTTTTAAGTCCAGAGATACAATTATATATCTCCTTCCATGCTGTTGACAGAGAGGAGAAGAATTTTTCTGCCACACTTGCACTGTTCTATCGGAACATACCCATCGATTCATATCCATCACAGGTTTTTCTCAAAGACCCATCTCTCTTCATCTTCTCCAAAAGGCATAAAATGCATTCATTTTTTTCTGTGATGGAGAGACAGTTTTAGTCTGAAATCCCCAACTTTGCATTTTCATCTTCAAAATCTCTCTGCGGGGAGTAAGCTGCTTTCTTGGCTTTCAACTCAGGAAAAAAAAAATGGCGTTTCATGTCTAACTTGATTTTCTGTGTCTTTCTATCACCTAACACCTGTTTCTTTCTTCTGTCCTCACAGTCAGCCATACGATTTTTGTGTTAAAAATTATACCTCATCCATCACAGAGTTAGAGATCAGAAAAAGAGCCGATCAAGGCTGTTGGGGAAGAAACCATCTGCTGACTTTCAACTGGATTCAAAGATGGTGCGAAGTAATACATTTTAGTTTGTTGTAGCATTAAGAAAACAAGACCAGAGGGCATTAAGTCAACCACAACAAACAATGAGTGATTTCTCTTTGCTCTAATACCTAAACCTGCTACAGTATATCTACCAAAATAATTTATTTCTTTTCCTTTACCAGTGAAAGAAAACATGCTTGCATATAGTTCTTACTGTTATTCAGTCACCAGGTCGAGTCCAGCTCTTTGCGATCCTATGGACTGCAGCACACCAGGCCTCCCTGTCTCTCGCCGTCTCCCAGAGTTTGCTCAAACTCATGTCCATTGAGTCTGTGATGCCACACAACTATCTCATCTGCAAATGTAGGATGATCTCTGAAGCAGTTGTGTAGCAGTGTGGTTGGGGGGGTGTGTTTGCCGTCTGGAAATCAAGCACAGCCTTGCTATGCCATCTCTCACAATTCTCTGTTCTTGTGGTGTCCTGGGCGCCGATTTCTCCTTTGTAAGACACACACTGCCTTTTATCTGCTACAGTAAATGTAGAAAAAAAATCCCTGAGGCCTCTCATCAGAGTGTTTTCTTGTGTGTGTGTGCGCTCAGTCACTGAGTCGTGTCTGACTCTTTTCGACCCCACGGACTGTAGCCTGCCAGGCTCCTCTGTCCATGGAATTCTCCAGGCAAGAATACTGACATGGGTTGCCATTTCCTCCTCCAGGGGATCTTCCCAACCCAGGGATCGAAACCACTTCTTCTGTGTCCCCTGCACTGGCAGGTGGATTCTTTACCATTGTGCCACCTGGGAAGCCCTGTTTACTTGTATGATTAATTTTATTTTTAAGGAGAACAAGTTCATTTACTTTCAGATATCAGCTATGCTATGGCTTCATTTCTCAGTCACCATACATCTACTTTAGCTACTGACATCATTCTGTATTAATGTTTGTCACCCATATAAAAAAATTAGATCCTGAATAGCCAGTGCGGGCCTTCCTGTTTTTCTTTCATATCACGCCTGTGTTAAGCAGTTAATTTTAACTCGCTTCTTTGCTAGATTGTTCATGTTGGAAGGAATACTTTCTAAACTTTTCTCCAGTGATGATTAAACGGACCACAGTTGATAAATCTTGCCACATATAGATTTTCAAAACTCCTATTGATCCACTGTTGCTTTCATGTTAAAGAGAGAATTGAAACCTCAGGGCTAAAACAAAATGACTCCAGGGCTGAGGAGGCCAGCAGGCTGCTCGGGGTGGTTGGTTTCAGATGAGTTTCAGAGCGTTGCCTCTGTGGATGATCAGTTGCACACTTACACCTGGGCATCCCCACCTTGGGGGTGGCTGGCTTGGGGCTGAAGGATGTGCGGGTCCTCAGGTCAGCCTGGCTGGAGGGTGACTTAGTTATCCTTGCAGAAGTGCTCCCAGCATCCCCACAGGTCCGTGCCTTTGCCCACTGGTCAGACTGAAGGCATCTTCTTGTCCCTCCAAAGCCAGATGAGAGAGGAGAACTCAGAGTGACCCATATGTGAATCTCATAGCTATGTTGTGACTTGTTTCTCTTACTCCTCTGATGCGATGACTTGCTCTGAGCACCGACGAGGGGATTCCAGCTTTGACAGCAGAGGCTATGTGGTTTCATGAACCTCCACTCCCATCAGTAGAGATCAAAATATTTGTGTGCATTTTCTGCACTTGTCCAGTGTATGTGTTACTTGCTCAGTCCTGTCTGACTCTTTTCGACCCCATGGACTGTAGCTCACCAGGCTCCTCTGTCTATGGGATTTTCCAGGCAAGAATATTGGAGTGGTTGCCATTCCCTTCACCAGGGGAAGATCCCTTCCCAACCCAGGGATCAAACTTGGGTCTCCTGTATTGCAAGCAGATTCTTTACCATCTGAGCCACCAAGTAAACCCAGTCACATTATATGACTGGGTCCTTATAAACCCAGTCATACTGGGTTACTTTTAGAAAAAAGTGTTACTTTTAGGAAAAAAATACAGGAATGTGAAGAGGTGGCTGTTCCAGGGCTTTCCTGGCACAAGCCGCCTGCCCAGGACTGAGGCTGGGATGAGATGGGCGGGAAGGTGGCCTGTCTGCCAGGACGTCCAGCCTCTCTGCTGCAGCCTTTTCATGTGCCATGAGGTTGAACCTCCAGCAGTTTTGGCCATTTGAGCAACCCTGGGGTGCAGGCTTTTTAGGAGGTGTGAGGGGTGTGGTGGCTAGAGAGAGAAATCCTCTTCCCCAGCAGAGGATTTGCCCATGTGAAACATGCTGCTTCCTTCTCTTTTCAGGGTTTTTTTTGAGATTGCTCATGGACTGACGGCATGAGTTTACTTTGTTTTGGTCTTGTTTTTACCTTTTTACCTTTACCTTGGTTTTATTTTTGACCTTCACAGCTCAAAGAGCTGGTCTCCTGTGTGCAGCATTCAGAGGTCATTCCCATTGTGTGTGTGTTTAAAAAGGTTTGATATTGCACGTATACCTGCAGCTTTCAGAAGGTCTCATATAAAAGTCTCATTTTATATTTGTGTTAAAGTCTGTTAATGCTAATAGTAAATGCAAAACAGGTGCAGAAAAGAGCCCACAGCAATTCTAGCAGGGACAACACAGCAGTTGTGATTATAATGACCTAACAATTACAGGTTAGGCGAAAATCCCGCTACACTCGGGAGACTTCTGAATCTTCATCACACGCAGGTGCCACAACTAAGCCTGCGTGCTCTGCCCTGCCTCACTCAGAACTGGAAACGCCCCATGGACTCCTGTTTCCTCACCTCCTGGCCTGCTCCTCTGAGCGAAGGAAACGACCCTGGGATTCCTGTAAGTTCTGACTGGCCTGCTATTACGATGCTTCTTTCTGATAAATGCCTGGTTGTTGTCGTTGTTCAGGCGCTCAGTCGTTTCTGACTCTTCGCAACCCCATGGACTGCAGCACGCCAGGCTTCCCTGTCCTTCACCGTCTCCTGGAGCTTGCTCAAACTCATATCCATTGAGTCAGTGATACCATCCAACCATTTCATCCTCTGTCACCCCCTTCTCCTCCTGCCCTCAACCTTTCCCAGCATCAGGGTCTTTTCCAGTGAGTTGGCTCTTTGCATCAAGTGGCCAAAGTATTAGAGCTTCAGCTTCAGCGTCAGTCCTTCCAATGAGTATTGAGGGTTGATTTCCTTTATGATTGACTGGTGTGACCACCTTGCCATCCAAGGAGATCAAAGCTTAAGCTTAAGCTGTCCTCCCAGCTTAAGCCATAAGTGAAGTTACATGTTTTTGTAAACTGTGCTCAAGTCTCATTTGTCTTTATTTCATAAAGTTATATTAATGATGTCTAGCATAATCCTTTTATGATCAGCACTGAAATACTTTTTTGGGGGGAGAAGTTAACAAAACAGACTCAGAATTGGTGGAAAATCTTTTCAAAGACTCAAAGTGCCAATCAGCTTTTTTTTTTTTAAACCAATTTACAGGAGGTTCAACATGACGTTTGATTTCTTCTTGCCAAAGCTAACATTACAGTTCACTTTAATTCTCTCCTCCCCGCCTTTTAAAAAATCTGTATTGGATAAGGTTTTGGCTCCACGTGTGCTGTTCCTGCTTTCACGTCAAGGCTGTAATTAAGTCTTTGTTTGTTCTGACTTGCAGTTCCTTCATAAGAGCTAAGATGTTGCTTCTGCAGGTCCTTCCCACAATAAAAGTGGAGGTAATGGCAAAATGATTACTAGCTTTAGTAATGGGAATTATAATACAGACAACAAAACAAATTCACCTTAATATTAAAAGTAGGATGCAGAAGTTTATCAACCACTTGTCAAGCTAACCCACTTAGGAATTCCGAAATAATTTTTAATCTTTGCATTAATGTTTCTTTCCATTTTCCTTCTTGAAAAACACATCAAATTTTGAACAGTTGTGCTATTTCTTGAAAAACACATCAAATTTTGAACAGTATGCTATTTCTTGGGTTTATGTATACTTTCATTTTTCAAAAGCAATAGACTATGTTAAAGCATTGCTTCATTTCTTCCAGTCTGGTTTTTTAAGGTCAGAGTGACCATTCAATCCAGCATGTTCTAGAACTAGATGCTTGGAAAAACAGCCTTCTCCCTGATTACTCTTACACAACCTTGAGTCATTTTCTTTACTCTAAAGAGAGACGTTCAGCATTAGAGAAGAGTAAACCTTACCCTGTCATCTTAAGTTTAGCACAAGATTAGGTGTGAATATTTAAGAAATACTTTGCAATCTGAAAACCAATTTAAAAAAATCAATTTGGGGATGGATCTTGCATCTTATTAACTCTACAATTAGGCAACTATTATAAACTAAAATCTGAGATTTTGAGGTTATAAAATGGGTCAGGAAATGGGAATAAAAGCCAGCTTCCATCCTCTCTGTTCTGCGTTTCATTTGCTAGATGAAAAGTGGGCCAGCCTTGGTCTTCTAGAGCAGTGGTCCCCAGCCTTTTCTGACACCAAGGACCAGTTTTTTTCAGGGATGAAGGCAGGATGGGGTTGTAATTTGGGGATGATTTAAGCACATTACATTTATCGTGCACTTTATTTCTATTATTATTATATCAGCTCACCTCAGATCATCGGACATTAGATTGGGAGGTTCGGGACCCCTGCTCTAGAGGACATGGTCTCTCCGCCAGCTCTGCTGGGCTGAGTCTTTGGCCCTGGCAGCACTGGGCTGCTGTTGAAGGCCCTCCGCAAGTGATTGTCCTGGCTGTTGGAACTAGTTTACCCGTCAGCCCCTCTGCTTCAGTCGTGCGATTCTTAACACACTGTGCTTATTTCTGCTTCTTGGCTGCGCCCCATCCATCCTTTCCCCACACAACACTGTGTGTCTCTGCCTTCCACTGTTCGGCCCTCCACCCTCTGGAGGGCCATCCTGATGATTCTCTCTCTCTCTCTTTTATAGTATTCATTTTTTATTAATGTGGCTGCTCCAGGTCTTAGTTGCAGCACGTGGGATCTTCGGTCTTAGCTGTGGCACTCAGGATCTTTGTTGTTGCGAGGTGCAAACTCTTAGTTTGGGCGTGTGGGATCTAGCTCCCTGACCAGGGATTGAAGCCAGAGCCCCTGCTTTGGAACCTCGGAGTCTTAGTCACTGGACCAGCTGGGAAGTCCTCCCAGCGAGTCTTCTGTTGGTGCTGTAGTTCACATCCCTCGATCCCTCCTCTGAACTCCGAAACTTGTGCCTATGCCGTTTCATATTTTGCTCTTGTCCGTATATGACTACATCGCGTACATGCTCAGTCGTTCAGTCGCGTCTGGCTCTGCGGCCCTATGGACTGTAGCCCGCCAGGCTCCTCTGTCCATGGGATTCTCCAGGCAAGAATACTGGAGTGGACTGCCGTTTCTTCCTCCAGGGGATCTTCCCCTCCCAGGGATCAAACCCACATCTCCTGCATTGGCAGGCGGATTCTTTACAGCTGAGCCACCTGGGAAGCCCTGAGTAACATTGCATGCTCCTTACAAACTGTGTTTTACATCCACCACCAATCAACACAGTAGTTCTGTATGCCTTCTGTAACTGAATTGATGCGTAATTGGCAGTGGGCTCCTTTTGTTCTCCACCCACTGTTCACAGCCCAGTTCTGGTGACTTGAATTTCAGGCTGACTGCAGTGGGTACCCTGTCCTAAATGATGGTATTTGGAAGTGGGGCCTTTGGAGGTAAACAGGCCATGAGAGTGGAGCCCAACTTAATGGAATTAGTGCTCTTGCAGGAGAGAGACAGGAAGTCTGTCTCTACCAAGCAAGAAGGCGGCTGCCCAAGATCCAGGAAGAGGGCCCTCAGCAGGAACCTGACCACGCTGGCGCCCTGATCTTAGACTTGCAACCTCCAGAACTGCAAGAAGCAAATGTTTGTCTTTGAAGATACTCAGTGTATGGTATTTTTGTTGTTATTCAGTCATTCAGTCATGTCTGTCTCTGAGACCCCATGGACTGCAGCATAGCCAGGCTTCCCTGTCCTTCACTGTCTCCCAGAGTTTGCTCAAACTCATTTTCATTGAATTGTTGATGCTATCCAACCATCTCATCCTCTGCTGCCCCCTTCCCCTTTAGCCCTCAATCTTTCCCAGCCTCAGGGTCTTTCCAACAAGTTAGCTCTTCACATCAGGTGGCCAAAGTATTGGAGCTTCAACTTTAGCATCTGTCTTTCCAATGAGTATTCAGGGCTGATTTCCTTACTGTTGACTGGTTTGATTCCTTACTGTCCAAGGGACTCTCAAAAGTCCTCCAGCACTACAATTCGAAAGCATCAATTCTTTGACTTTCAGCCTTCTTTATGGTACAACTCTCACATCCATACATGATTACTGGAAAAACCATAGCTTTGATTAGACGGACCTTTGATGGCAAAGTAATGTCTCTGCTTTTTAATATGCTGTCTAGGTTGGTCATAGCTTTTCTTCCAAAGAGCAAGCGTCTTTTAATTTCATGGCTGCAATCACCATCTGCAGTGATTTTGGAGCCCGAGAAGATAAAGTCTGTCTGTCACTGTTTCCGTTGTTTCCCCATCTATTTGCCATGAAGCAACGGGACTGGATGCTATGATCTTAATTTTTTTTAATGTTGATTTTCTTTTTTTGTATTTCTTTTTGTTGTAGTAGGCAATGAATGGGTCAGAGTCCTTACCCAGTCCAGTCAGGAGAAAAGAACTCAAACGATGCAGTTAAATACAAAGGATTTAGCACAGAGTACTGGTCATGAGGTTGTTGGAGGAGCTAACAGGGCAACGAGCAAACGGTGAAGCCAGAGAGTAACAGCAGCAAGAAGCAGCCAGCAGCTCCAGGGCTGGAGGGACAGAGAGGAGGTGGCTTGGCAAGAACGGGGGCCACCAGCGTGGGGCTGGCTGGGGAAGCTGGGACCCTGGAGGAGTCACAGCTACCTGCCAGAAATACTGGCCAGAGCAAGGGAGAAAGGGAGGCAGACTGGCTTCTCCCCATCCCCCGTACTACCCACTCCCAGCTCCTGCCAGTGACTCTGACTGGCCAAACTGACCAGAGCCAGCTGGCAAAGAAGGCTGGGTGGTGTGTATTTTGCAGAAATCAACCCTCTGTGCTACAGACAGAGCAAGGGAAGCAGAGGAAAGGGACCAAAGAGCAAATAGGCAGACGATTACCACACTGATAGGCCAGAGTGGGACGAACTCAGAGCTGTTCCACACGGGAAACTACACATAGTTCAAAATAGCTCACAACTGACTTGATTCCATTTTTAAAGTTTAAAAAAATTGAATATTATTATTTATTTTATTTATTTACCTTTGGTCACACCATGCACATGTGGAGTCTTAGTTCCTCCACCAGGGAGCAAACCCATGTTCCCTTGCAGTGGAAACAAGGAGTCTTAACCACTGGGCAACTGGGGAAGTCCCTCCAAAATTTCCACTAGGATTAGTCTTTTATTATTTCCCAGGTCTGGAAGATCCCCTGGAGAAGGAAATGGCAGCCCACTTCAGTATTCTTGTCTGGGAAGCCCATGGACGGGGAGACTGGTGGGCTATAGTCCCTGGGGTCTCAAAGAGTTGGACACGACTGAGCTACCACCACCACCATTTCTGAATGATCACCATTTAATAATTTAGACTTCTTAAATAACTCAAATTCCTTTCATTGTAAATTATAAAATAAATACTAAGTCTGCTTTTTATCTTTGGCCCATTTCAGAAGGACTAGAAGCAATTCTGGCATCTAACTGTCATCTTTCACTAACGAAAGAATTTCTAAGAGATAGCCCCTCACCTAACCTAGTCCTCTAAATTCTATTTTTTTCCCTACTTAAACCTATTTAATGAATTTTCCATCTGTTAGTATATAAAAAACTAAGCTCACCCTTTTATTATTAGCTGTTTTTCATTTGAAGAAGTAAAAATCCAACTCAAACTGGCTTAAGCCAAGTAGGAAATGCATTGGCACTCAGATCCAGGAACTTAAATGATGTCACTTACATCCTGTTTCCCTCGCCAGGTCCCACCTTCCTCTCCTTGCTCTGAGCTACCTGACCTTTGTTTAATTCTGAAACAGTCTGGCTTCAGATGTGATGTGTAGAATTCCAGGAAGAGCTCTGATGGGTCTGCTTGGGTCACAGGCCCAGCTGGCGACCCACTGGGAAGGCCTGGTCTATGGTGGATTCTGACTGGCTAGACTTAGGTCAGGAAAGTGCCACGTGGACTGGGTTGAAGGTGAGTTTCCCTACCACGTCACACTACAGCCTGAGGAGGAGGTTGTTTCTGAAGAAAGGGATAGAAAGTGAAAGTGAAAGTCACTCAGTCATGTCTGACTCTGCAACCCCATGGACTCTACAGTCCATGGAGTTCTCCAGGCCAGAATACTGGAGTGGGTAGCCTGTCCCTTCTCCAGGGGATCTTCCCAACCCAAGGATCCAACCTAGGTCTCCCACATTGCAGGTGGATTCTTTACCAGCTGAGCCACAAGGGGAGCCCAAGAATACTGGAGTGGGTGGCCTGTCCCTTCTCCAGCGGATCTTCCCAACCCAGAAATTGAATATCAGGGTCTTCTGCATTGCAGGCAGGAACTATCAGGGACTCCCAAGAAGAAGGGGATACTGAGAAGATAAAGACACATATTCAGTACACTCTTCCTTTTCCCCACAAATTTCTTAAAACAGGTTTTTTGGCCATGCCTCAAGGCATTGCTTCCTTGATAGCTCAGTTAGTAAAGAATCCACCTGCAATGCAGGAGACCACGGTTCGATTTCTGGGTCGGGAAGATCTGCTGGAGAAGGGATCGGCTACCCACTCCAGTCTTCTTGGGCTTCCTTTGTGGCTCAGGTGGTAAAGAATCCGCCCGCAATGTGGGAGACCTGGGTTCGATCCCTGGGTTGGAACGACCCCCTGGAGAAGGGAAAGCCTACCCACTCCAGTATTCTGGCCTGGAGAATTTCATGGACTGTATACTCCATGCGGTTGCAAAGAGTCAGACATGACTGAGCCACTTTCACTTTCAAGGCATCATGGGATTTAAATGCCCCATACCAAGGGTTGAACCCTTGTCCCTTGTTAGTGAAAGAGTGGAGTCCTAACTGCTGGACTACCAGGTTCAAATATTTTTTACTTTGCTATTATAATTTTGTCAAACAAGTTACAAACCACCTGCTCCCTCTCTGTTGTCTCCAGACTCAATCTACCATCCTCTGTTTTTGCCTTAGCTCTGTCAGGTTGGCAAAGCAGGAAGTTTTACTGTAAAAGATTATTCTTTAAAAATATTTTATTGGAGCATAGTTGATTTACAGTGTTGTGTTAGTTTCTGCTGTACAGCAAAATGAGTCAGTTATACCTGTGCAGGCGTGTGTGCTAAGTCACTTCAGTCATGTCCAATTCTGCAACCCCCTGGATTGTAGCCTGCTAGGCTTCTCTGTCCATGGAATTGTCCCGGCAAGAATGGGTTGCCATGCCCTCTTCCAGGGGATCTTCCCTACCCAGGGACTGAACCCACATCTCTTGCAGTCAGTCTTGGCAGTCAGGTTCTTTACCACTGGCACCACCTGGAAAGCTCATAATTGTATATCAGTTCAGTTCAGTTCAGGGCTTCCCTTGTAGCTCACTAGGTAAAGAATCTGCCTGTAGTGCAGAAGACCCAGGTTCGATCCCTGGGTTGGGCAGATCTCCTAGAGTAGGAAATGGCAACTCACTCCAGTATCCTTACCTGGAAAATCTCATGGACAGAGGAGCCTGGTGGGCTGCAGTCCATGGGGTCACAAAGAGTCAGGCACGACCGAGTGACTAACACTTACACTTACTCAGTTCTGTTTAGTCACTCAATCGTGTCCAACTCTGCAACCCCATGGACTGCAGCATGCCAGGCTGCCCTGTCCATCACCAACTCCCAGAGCTTGCTCAAACTCATGTCCATCGAGTTGGTAATGCCATCCAACCATCTCATCCTCTGTCATCCCCTTCTCCTCCTGCCTTTAGTCTTTCCCAGGATCAGGGTCTTTTGCAGTGAGTCAGTTCTTTGCATCACGTGGCCAAAGTATTGGATCTTCAGCATCAGTCCTTCCAGTGAATATTCAGGACTGATCTCCTTTAGAATGGACTGGATCTCCTTGCAGCCTAAGAGACTTTCAAGAGTCTCCTCAACACCACAGTTCCAAAGCATCAATTCTTCGGTGCTCAGCTTTCTTTATAGTCTAACTCTCACATCCATACATGATTACTGGAAAGGCCATAGCTTTGAGTAGATGGACCTTTGTTGGAAAAGTAATGTCTCTGCTTTTTAATATGCTGTCTAAGTTGCTCGTAGCTTTTCTTCCAAGGAGCAAGTATCTTTTAACTTCATGGCTGCAGTCACCATCTGCAGTGATTTTGGAGCCCCCCAAAATAAAGTCTGTCTCTGTTTCCATTGTTTCCCCATCTATTTGCCATGAAGTGATGGGACTGGATGCCACAATCTTAGTTTTCTGAATGTTGAGTTTTAAGCCAACTTTTTTACTCTCCTCTTACACTTTCATAAAGCGGCTCTTTAGTTCTTCTTCACTTTCTGTCATAAGGGTGGTGTCATCTGTATATCTGAGGTTATTGATATTTCTCCTGGCAATCTTGATTCCAGCTTGTGCTTCTTCCAGCCCAGTGTTTCTCATGATGTACTCTGTATACAAATTAAATAAGCAGGGTGACAATATACAGCCTTGACGTACTCCTTTTCTGATTTGGAACCAGTCTGCTGTTCCATGTCCAGTTCTAACTGTTGCTTCTTCACCTGCTTACAGATTTCTCAGGAGGCAGGTTAGGTGGTCTGGTATTCCCATCTCTTGAAGAGTTTTCCACAGTTTATTGTGATCCACACAGTCAAAGGCTTTGGCATAGTCAATAAGGCAGAAAGAGATGTTTTTCTGGAACTCTCTTGCTTTTTCAGTGATCCAACAGATGTTGGCAATTTGATGGCTGGTTCCTCTGCCTTTTCTAAATCCAGCTTGAACATCTGGAGGTTCACAGTTCATGTACTGTTGAGCCTGGCTTGGATAATTTTGAGCATTACTTTACTAGCATGTGAGATGAGTACAATTGTTCAGTAGTTTGAACATTCTTTGGCATTGCCTTTCTTTGGGATTGGAATAAAAACTCACCTTTTCCAGTCCTAAGGCCACTGATGAGTTTTCCAGATTTGCTGGCATATTGAGTGCAGCACTTTCACAGCATCATCTTTCAGGATTTGAAATAGCTCAGCTGGAATTCCATCACCTCCACTAGCTTTGTTCGCAGTGATGCTTCCTAAGGCCCACTTGACTTTGCATTCCAGGATGTCTGGCTCTAGGTGAGTGATCACACCATCGTGATTATATGGGTCATGAAGATCTTTTTTGTATAGTTCTTCTGTGTATTGTTGCCACCTCTTCTTAATATATTCTGCTTCTGATAAGTCCATACAATTTCTGTCCTTTATCGAGCCCATCTTTGCATGAAATGTTCCCTTGGTATCTCTGATTTTCTTGAAGAGATCTCTAGTCTTCCCATTCTATTGTTTTCCTCTGTTTCTTTGTATTGATCGCTGAGGAAGGCTTTCTTATGTCTCCTTGCTATTCTTTGGAACTCTGCATTCAAATGGGTATATCTTTTCCTTTCTCCTTTGCCTTTAGCTCCTCCTCTTTTCTCAGCTATTTGTAAGGCCTCCTCAGACAGCCATTTTGCCTTTTTGCATTTCTTTTTCTTGGTGATGGTCTTGATCACTGCCTCCTGTACAGTGTCATGAACCTCCGTCCATAGTTCTTCAGGCGCTCTATCAGATTTAATCCCTTGAATCTATTTGCCACTTCCACTGTATAGTCGAAAGGGATTTGATTTAGGTTGTACCTGAATGGTCTAGTGGTTTTCCCTCCATTCTTTCTCAGACTCTGTTCCCATATAGGTCATTACAGAGGATTGAATAGGATCCCTGTAGATCCTAAAAGATTATACATAAGGTAGAATATAGAGGATATATGGAAGCACAAGATATAGAGGAATATACCCTGAGTCACTGTGGAGTTTTCATGTCACTGTGAATGCATAGATTGCTGTACAGAAATTCAGCTTCATTTCTCTGGATGTTCCCCCTTTTTATATATCACAGGGATATGTAAGCCTCCCAGCCCTTTCAGATGCTTGAACCTATGGGCTTCCCTGGTGGCTTAGCAGTAAAGAATCTGCCTGTAGTACAGGAGAGAAGAGTTCTGTCCCTTGGTTGGAATGATCCCCTGAAGTAGGAAATGGTAACCCATTCCAATATTCTTGCTTGGGACATCCCATGGACAGAGGAGTCTGGTGGGCTGCAGTCCATGGGGTCGCAAAAAGCCAGACACAGCTGAGCAGGCACATATGCTGGAAGCTACAAGAGTCAGTTGGGTAGCTGAGCCTTCCAACACCTGTGGCAAATGTCCCCTGTGGTGTCTGACATTCTGAGTCTCTCAGCCGCCTCGATGGCCTCTGTCTTAGCACACCCAGTGACCGCCCACTCCTCTTTCTCTTGGTGCAGAGAGCACAGGACAGAGGAGGCCCTGTTCCTTTCTCCCTTGATCCCTTTTCAGTAGGGGAACATCAGATGACATGGCATATGGAATGTTTATCAGAACATAGTCACAGTGATAACTGGAAAATTAGCATTAACCTTAATTGGGCACCATTCACTCTGGGGGTGCTTTACTGAATGTCAGCCACTCTTCAATAAGTATTATTATTGTGCCTGTTGACAGAGCTTCTCTGGTAGCTCAGACAGTAAAGAATCTGCCTCCAATGTGGGAGACCCGGATTCGATCTGTAGATGGGGAAGATCCCCCAGAGCAAGGAAATGGCAACCCACTCCAGTATTCTCACCTGGAGAATTCTTTTTTTTTTTTTTTTTTAATATTTGCTTTTATTTATTTCTTTGACTGTGTTGGGTCTTAGTTGCAGCATGTGGGATCTACTTCCCTGACTAGGGGTCAAACCCCTGGCCCCCTGCGTTGGGAGCATGGAGCCTTAGCCACTGGACCACCAGGGAAGTCCCCCTCACCTGGAGAATTCTCTGGACACAAGGAGTCCCACAGGACTGAGCGACTAACACTTTCACTTTCTTTCATTGTGCCTTTTGATAGGTGGGTGAGGCAGGTCTTAGAGGGGGAAGAACTTGCCCCAGTGACACGGTTAGTTAGCAGGGGCTGGGTGGGTGGGGGAAGCCTGATGTTCACCTAGGTGATCTCTCTGACAGTTTTAACCACTGCCGAGACTCAGGTTCTAAGTAGTCTGGCGCTTTGTCTGTACGTTTGGCTTTAGGGAGTGCAGACCGACCCAGAGTTTCACAAGGTGCGTGTCCGTGTGCCCACATCTGCTCTGCAGACCTTCCCTGCATTTCCGCACTCTGCTTCATGCGCCCGGACATCAGGGGTCCCCTCGTGTCACGTGGCTGCTGCCCTCCGCTCAGCTCTCCATCTCTGGCTTCTGCCTTCACTGGAGGCTGGTAGCGCCTGCCTTGGCAGGAATCGCAGCACTGCACTAATTGTTGGTTTCACTCCGCCCAGCCCACACCCTTGGTAAACAGACCTTTCATTCAACTCTCCTGCCTTTTCCTGTTTCTCATGTGCCATTTGTTTCCTGCTGGGACCCTAACTGATCCAGTCTCCATGGGTGTTCCGCAACCCTGACCTGGTTCTGCCTTCAAGTCACACCTCTGCCTCCCTAGAAACCTCCCCTCCCTTTCCCAGGACAGGTTCAACTCTGCCTCCTTCCTGAGTCCTGTACTCAGGGTGGCCTTGTGAGGGTGGGGCCTCAGGAGCAGGGGCTGGACCAGCTCCAGGTCTGGCCCAGTCCCTCCACCTGGTGGGGCTCTGGTCCCCAGGCTCTTTGGAACTGGCTGCATATCTCTAGGACATACACTAATTGCTTTCTCAGAGACAGCATAGCCTCAGTTCAGTTCAGTTCAGTTGCTCAGTCGTGTCCGACTCTTTGCGACCCCATGAAGCGAAGCACGCCAGGCCTCCCTGTCCATCACCAACTCCCGGAGTTCATTCAGACTCAACGTCCATTGAGTCAGTGATGCCATCCAGCCATCTCATCCTCCGTTGTCCCCTTCTCCTCCTGCCCCCAATCCCTCCCAGCATCAGTCTTTTCCAATGAGTCAACTCTTCGCATGAGGTGGCCAAAGTACTGGAGTTTCAGCTTTAGCATCGTTCCTTCCAAAGAAAACCCAAGGCTGACCTCCTTCAGAATGGACTGGTTGGATCTCCTTGCAGTCCAAGGGACTCTCCAGAGTCTTCTCCAACACCACAGTTCAAAAGCATCAATTCTTTGGTGCTCAGCTTTCTTCACAGTCCAACTCTCACATCCATACATGACCACTGGAAAAACCATAGCCTTGACTAGATGGACCG
>SJYQ01000122.1:604508-627199 GCA_006410935.1 Redunca redunca | reverse complement strand
GTTTCTCATGATGTACTCTGCATATAAGTTAAATAAGCAGGGTGACAATATACAGCCTTGACGTACTCCTTTTCCTATTTGGAACCAGTCTGTTGTTCCATGTCCAGTTCTAATTGTTGCTTCCTGGCCTGCATATAGGTTTCTCAAGAGGCAGGTCAGGTGGTCTGGTATTCCCATCTCTTTCAGAATTTTCCACAGTTTATTGTGATCCACACAGTCAAAGGCTTTGGCATAGTCAATAAAGCAGAAATAGATGTTTTTATGGAACTCTCTTGCTTTTTCCATGATCCAGCAGATGTTGACAATTTGATCTCTGGTTCCTCTGCCTTTTCTAAAACTAGTTTGAACATCTGGAAGTTCATGGTTCACGTATTGCTGAAGTCTGGCTTAGAGAATTTCGGGCATTACTCTGTTAGCGTGTGAGATGAGTGCAATTGTGTGGTAGTTTGAGCATTCTTTGGCATTGCCTTTCTTTGGGATTGGAATGAACACTGACCTTTTCCAGTGCTGTGGCCACTGCTGAGTTTTCCAAATCCCATCTAAATAAAACATTTCTCTTATGAGCAGGGCTGTGGCCCCAACCTACAGAAGCAGTGGGTCTTCATTGCTCAGTTGCATTCAATTATTTGCGACCTCATGGACCCCAAGGACCCCACCAGGCTTCTCTGTCCATGTGATTCTCCAGGCAAG
The DNA here is from genome assembly GCA_006410935.1 of Redunca redunca. Lineage (NCBI taxonomy): Eukaryota > Metazoa > Chordata > Mammalia > Artiodactyla > Bovidae > Redunca > Redunca redunca. The sequence goes on along the minus strand of SJYQ01000122.1, from coordinate 626,509 downwards.
AATACTGGGAGTGGGCTGCCATTTTCTTTTGCAGGGGATCTTCCTGATCCAGGGATCAAACCCAAGTCTCTTGCATCTCCTGCATTGGCAGGTGAATTCTTTACCATTGAGCCAGGGTCTTCATTTTCATGCCTTAAAATCTTCGGATTCACATTCTTTTCCGCTCTGGCTGGGGCCCTGGCAGCAGAAACAGAAGCCTGTAGTAGCTTAGTGGCCCTCTGGAGAATGTTACCAACCATGATGAAATGACTTTGATTCAGAATTGGGGGGTGGGCATTTAGAGAGACCATGGATTGTGGTTCATGAGTGAATTGAGATGAGCAGCCTCACTTCTGTGCACTTGTCTTTCTGCTTCACCTTTTCTCTCATGTTCTGAATATAGGAGTAAATGTGGAGTCCTAGGGAGAACCTTCACAGATGGACCCAATTTCATTTTGCTTTTTAATTTTTGAGGTTTCACATTTAGGTCTAGGATCCACTTTTTTTTTTGAATTAATCTTTGTATATGATGCAAGGTGTGATCAGTTGTTGTTGCTGTTTTTCTGCATAGGCTATTCAAGTATTCCAGCACCATTTGTTGTTCTACACCACGAGGCATGTGGGAGCTTAGCTCCCAGACTAGGGATCCAGCTGGCACCCCCTACAGTGGAAGGTGAAGTCTTAACCATTGGACCACAAGGATGTCCCCCTTGTTCCATTTTTGAAGGGTCGCAGTCTTCCTGCAGGAAGTTACGGGTTTTTTTCTAGTGTGGAGGGAAGAGTTTGTTCAAAGGCACTGAGGCAGGAGAAGGCGTGAGAAATCTGGGGAACTGAACACAGGACTGCACATTTCCCAGAGCCCATCCTCTTCAAACATCCTCAGGTCCTAAGGACGGGAGGCCAGGTATGGCATCAGCAAGACCATGTGGGTTATGTATAACAGTCATCAGTTCCGGGTGGTTAGTGCCCTTATGTAGGGTAATCTAGTCCCCCCCACCCCCGTGGTGTGTGTATGTGTGTGTGTGTGTGTGTGTGTGAGTCCCTCAGTCATGTCCAACCCTTTGTGACCACATGGACCATAGCCCGCCAGGTTCCTCTGTCTATGGGATTCTTCAGGCAACAATACTGGAGTGGATACCTAGTCCCTTCTCCAGGGGATCTTCCCGATCCTGGGGTTGAACCTGGATCCCCCACATTGCAGTCAGATTCTTTACCATCTGACCCACCAGGGAAGCCTCTAACCCCCTGTAGCCCATCCCATTGTAGCACTAAAAGGAAACCCTTTCCTCCCAGACAAACCGGGACACATGGCATCCTGGCCTGGGATAGCAGTGGACTATTTTGGGCTTCACCCTGCATTAGCATACATGCACGTGTAATGAATTCCGTGTATGAATTTGTGTTCTTGGGTCCTTGCTGTACAAGGTGATGCTTTAATAATCCTCTTGAAAAAAACAAACAAAAAAAAACAACAGAAAAAATCCTCTTGCTCTTTGAGTTTTGAGCAGGATTTCTAACTCAGACTGTCACCCAAGATGACCTCTCCTTACCTTGACAGGCAAATGTACTTTTTCATCATTGTGGTCTCTGAGGCATCTTGAACTTTCCTTTCCTGCTAGCAGACTTGAGTTTCCCCCAAGGGTCTTTGAAGAACTCTCTTTTGACTTTTCCTGCTTGGAGAAATTTCCTTTTGAGCCTCAGATGACTGGCTGTATTAAAACAAGCATGGCCATGGCTGGGATGTTTGAAGACTGTTTCAGAAATTGTGGGTTCATTTCAGTTTTCATTTGAGCCCTTGAATCACGTATTTAGTAGAGACCAGTTTGCAAAGACTAGCAGGTATCCCAGCTGACTTGGGGGGCAGTCAAAGTCTCTTGCTTTCTGCCGCTCTCTGAGCCAAACAGCTGTGCTCTGAGTCTGTTCTCCAGGCAGCTGGTGTGCTCTGCAGCCCTGCAGGGACACCTCTTGGCACCAGGGTCACACCTGGAGGCCTCGAGTGTCACTGGATGAGCCCAACAAGATGAGATATTTCTACAGAAATGTCTGTCATCACTCCTTCCTCGACACACCGGGACTCACAGACATCTGCAAATGGTTTGCTGGAATACAGACTCTATGTTGAGTTCAAGGTCTAAAATCTGCCTGTTTAATTGAAAGACGTATTCATGTTTGGAAAGTTTTTTTATTGCTATGGGCCCAACATTCATGCAGAACGTTACAAAGGCTGCTGCTGCTGCTAAGTCCCTTCAGTCATGTCCGACTCTGTGCGACCCCATAGACGGCAGCCCACCAGGCTCCCTCGTCCCTGGGATTCTCCAGACAAGAATTCTGGAGTGGGTTGCCGTTTCCTTCTCCAGTGCATGAAAGTGAAAGTGAAGTCGCTCAGTCGTGTCCGACTCGACCCCATGGAGAGCAGCCCACCAGGCTCCTCTGTCCATGGGATTCTCTAGGCAAGAATACTGGAGTGGCTTGCCATTTCCTTCTCCTTTTACAAAGGCAAGTTATTGTTTAGTCACTAAGTTCTGTCTGACTCTGCGACCCTGTGGACTGTAGCCTGCCAGGCTTTTCTGTCCCTAGGATTCTTCAGGCAAGAATACTGGAGTGGGTTACCATTTCTTTCTCCAAGGGATCTTCCCGACCCAGGGTTTGCGCCAGTGTGTCCTGCATTCCAGGCAGATTCTTTACCATTTGAGCCCCCAGGGAAGCCCCCATGAAGACAAGTAATGATCTCCAAACTTGGAGGGTTGTCATCATGGTCACAATTACTGTGATTTTCATTTTGCTAGAAAGTCAGCTTTGGAAACACAGGAGGATAAACCGCCGGATTCATGTCCCCCGAAGTTACTGGTTCACGTGTCCCCATTGTCATGTGTTCTGTGTCAGCCTTTGCCGGATCCAGACCAGTGAGAAAAACTGGCCCTGTGCTCTGGCCTGTTTAACACATGATATTAGCCTGCGTTTTAATTTGTATTGTGTCTTCTAGCTTTGGTGTCAGAATTGGCTGCCAACTCTTCCATATTCTCCTACACCCTAGAGTGATTTATGTGGCATAGAAATGATCTGTTCTTTTCTTGGTCTATTCTTTTCTTGCCTTAAAATTATTCTAGTCGTGGTATACTTTAGGAGTGCTTTTTTAATCTTAAATTTTTCTTATGGGTTTTGATATTTTAAGATTTTAACCTAGTTTTGAGTCTGGTTTTTTTTTCCCCCCTTGGGAATCATCTGTGATCTAGATTTTTAGATTTCTTGGGGCAAAATTATACTTTATCTTCTCATAAAAAAAAAGCATTCTAATTTTAATGCTGTTTATTTTGTGTCTGTTATTTTATTCTCCAAAGTTTGATTATTTCATTGACTTTCCCTAAGTATTAACTTTATTTATATTGAGAAGAGAGAGAAATGGAAATGAGAATGATGGAGTTGCCGTTGGTGTTCAGTAGCTCAGTCATGTCCGACTCTTTGCAACCCCATGGACTGAAGCACGAATGATAGAGAACGAAGCCATATTTACTAGTGCAACTTTATTTCTGTCTTTTGGGTCTACTTGGTCTATTTCTTGGACTTCCCTGGTGGCTTAGACAGTAAAGCGTCTGCCTACAATACGGGAGACCTGGGTTCAGTCCCTGGGTTGGGAAGATCCTGTGGAGAAGGAAATGACAACCCATGCCACAATTTTTGCCTGGAGAATCCCATGGACAGAGCAGCCTGGTAGCTACAGTCCATGGGGTTACAAAGAGTTGGACATGACTGAGTGACTTTACTTTTGGGTTGTTTCTTTCTTTTTTTTTTTTTTTACTTTATTTTGCTTTACAATACTGTATTGGTTTTGCCATACATGGACATGAATCAGCCATGGATGTACATGAGTTCCCCATCCTGAACCCCCTCCCACCTCCCACCCCATATCGTCTCTCTGGATCATCCCCGTGCACCAGCCCCAAGCATCCTGTATCCTGTATCGAACATAGACTGGTGATTCGTTTCTTACATGATAGTATACATGGTTCAATGCCATTCTCCCAAATCATCCCACCCTCTCCCTCTCCCACAGAGTCCAAAAGTCTGTTCTAAACATCTGTGTCTCTTTTGCTGTCTCGCATACAGGGTTATCATTTACCATGTTTCTAAATTCCATATATATGTTTCTTAGAGAAATGTATCACAATGTCACATTTCTTATTCATTTGTATTCAGCATTTGCTTTACAAGTGTCACAGTCATGTTTAGAAGTCCAGGAAACTTTGCTACTGTTATATATTCTTTATGGTTTGTATCTTTTATAAATATATAAAATATGTTTCTTTTTAGAGCCAGTAAATGCTTTTTTCTTTACGTTTTATTATTTCTAATATTAATGTTGCAGTGCCTATTTTCTTTTTGTCTGTTACAAATCTGTTATACCTTTTTATTGCCTTTTCTTCCTGCACCTGTTTGTGTACTTTTGTTTGCTTTAATATCTGCTAGACCTAAGGCAGCCTGGCCCTCTCTCATTGGATCATGATTTTATGTTCTTGACTCAGTGAACACCACAGGATAGAGATCAGCAAAAAGGCTCTCCTGTTTGTTTCCTATCCTATGCAATGTTCACATAGTATCCAGGTATTTACTGTACCAACTTCAGCCAGCTGCTTGAAGGTGGGAGTGATTTTTTTTTTTTAATATTTAGTTGTCTGGGCTGGGTCCTAGTTGCAGCATACAGGGTCTTTTTAGTTGCAGCATGCAACCTCTTAGTTCCAGCATGTGGGATCTAGTTCCTTGACCAGGAATTGAACCCTGGCGCCCTGCATTGAGAGCACAGAGTCCCAGACCCTCAACCATCAGGAAAGTCCTTACGGTAGAAATCTTTAATCACTCCACGTTATTCTGGATTTGGGGGCTCCTTCTTACTTGCGATGGCAGAGCAGAGGGACAGATAGTAAGGGGGCTTATTCTCAGCTGATGTGAACAGGCAACCTGCTTTGTTTCTGTAGAAGTGCCTCTGACTTTTCTTCAGTTGATCTTTGGTGTTCTGAAATTCCTCCAAGAGTAGTTTTCAGTGGCGTGAAGTTCAGAGTCTTTCTAAAGACTTCAACACTGGGAATTTTTTGAATGTTTTCATTTGGTTTCCAAACTCACTAACTTACTGCTCGGCCCTTCCTGTTCTGCTGTTCAGTCCATTGGTTGAGTTTTCATTTTGTCAATTCCATGTAAACATTTGCACAGATGAAGTTCCTTCTTAAATCTCTCTCAGTATAATAATCATTTATTATTACATACACGTATATGGTAGATACTCTGTAGGTTACAGCCTTATCTCTATTCCTATCATTTAGTTGCTAAGTCATGTCAGATTCTTTGTGACCCCATGGACTGTAGCCCACCAGGCTCCTCTGTCCATGGGATTCTCCAGGCAAGACCACTGGAAGTGGTTGCCATTCCCTTCTCCAGGGATCTTCCCTACCCAGGGATGGAACCTGCATCTCTTCCATCTCCTGCATTTGCAGGCGGGTTCTTTACCAGCTGAGCCACCAGGGAAGCCCTCAGTCTACTCTAGGTATTATAATTTATAAAAACTTGCACCTGGTTGAGGCTATGAACTATAGTTCTGGCCAAGTTTGTTGGTACGACCTATTGTTCTTCCTTGAAGGCATCACTGAATGCTTTCACTTGCCCTGGACCACTCCCTCCATCCTTCTCTCTGTATGACAGAAAGAAACCTTTAATATTCAGTTGGATGTCCAAGTATGCACAGCCATTTGCAGTCATCGATGAACACAACTGAGTCTGAAGTTGTCTTCCAGTTCCTCTGTGAGCTCATTTCTACCAGGTTTTTTATTAGGTCCCCTCTGCTTACTGAGTTGGTTCTCCTCTCATGGTGTTGGTTTTCTTCAAGTGAGTATAATTCTTATTTATTAACTAAGGGTCTCTGTTGGACTCCCTATAGAGGTGACCTTTTCGGTCTTCCTTGGTGGCTCAGATGGTAAAGAACCCGCCTGCAATGCAGGAGACTGGAGTTCGATCCCTGGATTGGGAAGATCCCTTGGAGAAAAGAACAACAGTCTACTCCACTATTCTTGCCTGGAGAATCCCATGGACAGAGGAGCCTGGTGGGCTATAGTCCATAGGATTGCGAACAGTCAGACATGACTGAGCAACTAACACTTTCAGTTTTCAGAGGTGACCCTGTCTTGTCAATAATGCTTGTGGGAGAGAGGCAGCTGTGTGTCCTTGGTGTGAGACACTCATCTTTCCTGTTGGTAACCAGTGGGACCCAGTCCTGCTTTGCTGGCCCAACCCCAAACCTGTGCTGTGGCTGGTACAGGCCACAACTGCCTTCCAGTTGGCTCCAACGGGGTGGGAGCGGGGCAGGGGGCATAGGAGGGTAGTGAGCCCTGCCTGGGTGTTCCAAGACAGCTGCCCAATTAGTCACCCAGGGCTCCCCACCCCCACCACTCTTCTGTGATAAGATAATGGTTTCCCTGGACTCCTGCTGCCCTGGCGCATTCTTCTCTTGCACGTGATGTGTAGTTTTCTCTTGTGATTGTTGCTTTGAGTATTCATCCAGTCTGCTTTCTATATCAGAAACGTCTCAGAAACTTTTTTCTGTATACTCTTTTTTATATTTTGGGGCTACTCTGGATGTATTCTTTTTATTTTTTAATTAAAAACTATTTATTTGTTTATTTATTTTATTTTGGGGCTGCGCTGGGTCCTTGTTGGGGGCTTCCCAGGTGGCACTAGTGGTAAAGAACCCTCCTGCCAATGCAGGAGACATAAGAGATGCAGGTTCGATCCCTGGGTCGGGAAGATCCCCTGGAGGAAGGCATGGCAACTCACTCCAGTATTCTTGCCTGGAAAATCCCATGGGCCGAGGAGCCTGACAGGCTACAGTCCATAGGGTTGCAAAGAGTTGGACTGAAGTGACTTAGCACGCACACATACATGGGTCCTTGTTGCTGTAAGGTGTGGCCAGCAGGGGCTTTTCTTTCTCGCCATGGGTGGACTTATTCCAGTGGCTTCTCTTGTTGCAGAGCATGGGTTGTAGGTGCTTGGGCTCAGTAGATTTGGCACATGGGCTTAGTTGCTCCAAGGCATATGGGATCTTCCTGGACCAGGGATCAAACCCCTGTCCCCTGCATTGGCAGGCGGGTTCTTAACCATGGGTCACCAGGGAAGTCCCTGGATTTATTCATTTTAAATCATGGGTTCTCAAACTTTAGCCTGCATCTGAGTGCCCTGGAGGTGAAGCTGCTGCCCCTGAGAACCGCACTTTGAGAACCACTGCTTTAAAATATGCCTTTCATCTACTGAGCCTTTGGAAAACAGCCCTGCACTTGTGATTAGTTTACTGTTATTGATCGAATCTCAGAAATTTGGTTCATTTTAAACAAATTTTATTTTCTGAAACCCAAGATTTTGACAATTGGATCTTCACAGCTAAAGAGAAGACCACCTTGAATGCTGATTTTAAGTAATCCCCTCCATGCCTCCTCTCCGCTTAAAGATATTCCAGATCTTTCTGTTACTCCCAAGTGAATTTAGCCCTCTTGTTGCCTTCCAGAACTTTTCACATAGTTCAAACTTGGAGTGAAGAAAAAGAGCCCTGCCGTGTGTGTGTGAGTGTGTGTTTGCGAGCCTAGTTTGATATCTTTGCACATGTAGTTGTTGTTTAGTTGCTAAGTCATGTCTGACTGTTTGTGACCCCATGGACTGCAGCACACCAGGCTTCCCTGTCCTTCACCATCTCCCACAGTTTGCCCAAGTTCGTGTCCTTTGAATTGATGATGCTGTCCAACTATCTCATCCTTATCCGCGTGTAGTTACATAGTATTTATGGATAAAGAAGAATTTGGATATCTGAGTGCTGTTTCAGAAATCTACATTTCTATGAGAGGAAAAGGTCCCAAAGTGCTGTGTCTCGTGGACTTTCTGTAACACTATCTGAGATGGGCTCAGATAATTTAATCATCTGGTGAAGCCAATTCACTAGCAATTTCCCCAAAGTAGCCACTTGTACCTGAGAAATCCAAACAGAAGGGGGAGGATAAATATATACTCCTTCCTTTTGTCTCATATTCTGTCATATCCTATTTCTCCTCTCTCCTTCCAAATTTATTTTTAGGCCCAGGCATGTGATTACATGCTAACTTTCTTTTTTAAGATGTATTTTTAAAGATATTTATTTATTTGTTATTTATTTTTGGCTGTGCTGGGTTTTCGTTGCTGCTCTGGCTTCTCTCTGGTTGTGGCGAGAGGGGGCCGCTCTCTAGTTGGGGGGTGAGGGTTTCTCACTGAGGGGGCTTCTCCCGTTGCAGAGCATGGACTCGGGGCCATTGAGGCTTCAGTAGTTGCGATGCCTGGGCTTAGCTGCTTCCCAGCATGGGGGATCTTCCCAGGCCTGGACTGAATCCTACTCTTCTGCCTTGGCAGGCGGATTCTTTACCACTGAGCCACCCTGGAAGCCCACTAGTTTTCAAGATCAAATTTTCATATCCACTTTAGACTCTTTTCCAAGAGTGACTGTAATTTGCACAAATATGTTTAGTGGAGTGAGTTGTATGCATGTACGTGGATCATTAGGACACAGAGTATCACGTGTATGTCGCTATGTATCACATAATATCTTTATTTTATGGTTTATTTTAACCTTGAGGCTTCTTCCTACCTAATGAACAAGACAGCCTTCCTTCCTCTGGGTCTCCTTAACGTAAATATTTGAATGCGCTCTGAGATTACGTTATTCCTACTACCTGTCATTGAGAGCTGAACTCAGACACTGCCTATTTTCAGCTCTAACTAATTTAAATTGGCAAGTGATTATGACTGCCTTGAATCTGAAATGCACACTTCAAGTGCAGAAATCACACTCTAGTGAATCGGCTTTTACGTGTAAATATAAAGAGCCTTAGAGTAAAGGAAATCCACATTAACCAGGCTTGTGTGAGCTGTAATCAGAACACATCCCTTGTATATTTTCAGCTACAACATTCCCAGTGTAACCGAACAACTAAAAAGAATACCCATGTGCTTGGAGGTAAGTTATGACTGTCATGGGAACCATAATTTTGTACTTGATATTTGCGGTTATAAATCTCTGCTCTGTTTCTGTCTGAGCCTTTACTTAGACAGGAAGAAAAACATTTTGGAGGCTTCTTTGCATATTGTGATGATAGCAGTTGGCCATACTCTGAGCTAGTACTCTGATGCAGGCCACCTAGTAGGTATCACTTCCCTTCTTCAAGGGTATCATTTGATTGCCGTGATACACGGAGAAGGGTGGGTTGAATTGCCCTTAATGCACGGGGGTTTTCCAGGTGAGAGAAATGAAGAAAGAAAAAGAATAGCATCTTGGAAGTTTTTATGCACTATCAATGTGTGTGCGTGTGTGCTCAGCTGTGTCTGACTCTCTGAAACCCCGTCGACTGGAGCCCGCCAGACTCCCCTGTCCATGGGATTCTCCAGGCAAGAGTACTGGAGTGGGCTGCCATTTTCTCCTTCAGGGATCTTCCCAACCCAGGGATTAAACCTGCATCTCCTGCACCGTCAGGTGGATTCCTTACTGCTGAGCCACCAGGGAAGCCCATACAAATGGTATTTATCTTGAGAACAGCTATGAGCATAAACCTTGGTGACTTTTCCTTCTGTCTTGTGTGGAGAATTTAATAGCGTCTAGTTATAGCCCTGAAAAGGGTTCAGTCTGTTAGAAGACCAGCATCCTGACCTGTGACGTGGAGGTGACCTTTCTGGGTTTTTGTGAGACCCGGTGAGATAATATGAGTAATACCGCATGTAGGTACTTCCTAAGGGATCGTTAGTGTTGTTGAAGAAGCTGAATCAAAGCAAGAGAGTCATGGTTAGCAAAGGAGATATAAACCAAGTTTGGGTAGTGTATTATAATAAACAATAATTTAAGGAGTGATTTCTAGGCAGAAATTGCATTAGAAATACACATATATAACTGAGATGGGAGAGAGAATGAATATTTATTTGTGCAATCACTCTGTGTTTTGCACTGTTGAAGTATATTAGCTATCCACTTCTGTAAAACAGAATACAACAAAGTACAGTGCCTTAAAACAATCCACACTTCTTTTTTTTTCTTAATGATTTATTTGGCCATGTCTAGTCTTAGTTGCAGGACATCTGATATTTGTCGCAGTATGCAGGATCTTGTGTTCAGGTGCATGGGCTTAGTTGCTTCCAGGCATGTGGGATCTTAGTTCCCAGACCAGGATCAAAACTGAATAACCTGCATTAGAAGTTGGATTCTTAGCCACTGAACCATCAGGGAGGTCCCAGTCCAAACCTCTTATTGCACTTCTTTGTGCTAGGAATCTGGGCACAGCTTAGGTGGCACCTCTGCTCCAGGGTCTCTGACAAGCTGCTGTCTACGTGTTGGCCAGGGCTGTGGTCTCATCTGAATGCTCCACCCGGAAAGGATTTGCTCCCAAGCTCATGGGGTTGTTGGCAGAATTCAATTCCTTGTGGGTTGTTGGACTGGGGATCTGGGTTCCACTTGGTTGTTGGTTGGAACTGCCTTCAATTCCTTGCCACTCGGGCCTCTCCGGTGTGGAAGTTTGCATCACTAATGGAACCCAAGAAGTCAGTAGAGAAAGTCTGCCAGAAACAGTGGAAGCTCAGTTTGTTGGTTTTTTTTAATTAATTAGTTTTAAAATATTGACTGTGCTGGGCCTTCATCTCAGTGCACCGACTCTTCTTTGGGGCCTGTGGGCTCCTCTCCTTATGGAGCATGGGCTCTAGAGTGCATGGACTCTGATGCTGCAGCACGCAGGGTGTAGGTCCCCCGCGGCATGCGAGATCTTAGGTCCCCAACCAGGCTTCAAACCTGTGTCCCCTGCATTGGAAGGTGGATTCTTAAGCCCTGGACCACCAGGGAAGTCCCAGGGACTCCGTTTTATTAACCTGATCGTTGCATGACATCCATTATCTTTGCTGCATTTTGTTAGTTAGAAGCAACTTGCAGAGCCCACCTATGCTCAAAGGGGAGAGATTACACAGAGCGTGAATACAGGAAGTGGGGGTCGTGGAGCCCTCCTTAGTCTCTTTGCCATAGCAGTTTACGTGGATAGCATAGAAACTGAAATTACTGCAAAATAAACGTAGCACTGACCATGTTCCACACATTCTCCAGGAACTTAAATGTTTGTTCATTGTTCCTCCCAAGAATCTTATGGAGGGGGTGTTATAATTATCCCTGTTTTGATAATGAACATTGAATCACAGAGAGCTTAAGTGACTGGTCTGAGATTGCACAGACAGTAAGTGATAGAGCTGGGTTGGGACCTTGACATTGTCACTCCAGAGCCCTTATTCCCAACCACGACTCTACCCTTCATGTACTCTAGACCTCGGTACCATCAAAGTTACAAAGTCATTTGTTGACATATGTGTCAGATTTTAGTCATTTCTTGTTTTCTGTGTTTGAAGAGGTTGTCTGACTAGAGTGGCTTTACATGAAATGAAGTGTCTTGAGCAGGTGGGATGATGTATGTGCTGCTACATAGCATGTACTTGGTCTGTGTTCATTTCCTCCCCTTGTTTTGGCAGCGAGATGAGCACAGCAGAGTCAGGAGTCAGGAGCATCTGCATGGTGGTGGGGGGGGTCTTTGAATAATTCAAGATTTAACAGTGTTTATGTATTATAGCTTCTTGAGGACTGAAAGCACAGAAGTGTTTTCCTAGGAGCAGAACAATATCCCTAAGCTCTGGGAACAATGCTAGTCTGCTTGCTTTCAGAGTGGCACCCAAATAGTATCTGAGTAAGTTGTTGGCTTTGGGGGAGTGGTTTCAGAGACAGAGTTGAGCAGCACTTGCTTAGAGGGAGGTGGTTTTGGTCCCATGAAAGGTCAGATGCAATCCTCTGAGTGGTGTGATAAGTACAATGTGTATAAATTGACCTCGGCACCCTGTAAAGAGTCCTCTTCATTTTCTGCCATGTCTACTCACTTGGGTCAGTTGAAGCCCAGTTGCATGCTTTCTGTGCCACCTTCTCCCTGACTGAATAGGGCAGCTCTTCCTTGTGGCTCAGACGGTAAAGTGTCTGCCTACAATGCGGGAGATCTAGGTTCGATCCCTGGGTCGGGAAGATCCTCTGGAGAAGGAAATGGCAAGCCACTCCAGTACTCTTGCCTGGAAAATCCCACGGACGGAAGAGCCCGGTAGGCTATAGTCCATGGGGTCTCAAAGAGTCACACATTACTGAGCGACTTCACTTCTACTCAGTGAGGGGAAAAAAGGCACTGCAAAGTTATGCCCTGGGTCCTCCGAATGGTACCATTCCTTCCTATGGGACATTTGATTACTAGAATAGAGCAGCTGTAACAATGCTTTCCATTTCTCGGTAATCTGAATATCTGCTCTCTGTTTTCAGTAGTATGGATGATTGAGAACTGAATATACATGACCACCTAGTGTCTACATATGAGATTATTGATCATGTATTGGGTTGGCCAAAAGGTTTGCTCAGGTTTATCTGTTCAGTTCAGTAGCTCAGTTGTGCTTGAATCTTTGCGACCCCATGGACTGCAGCACTGCAGGCCTCCCTGTCCACACCAACTCCCAGAGCTTGTTCAAACTCATGTCCATCGAGTCAGTGATGCCATCCAACCGTCTCATCATCTGTCATTCCCTTCTCCTGCCTTCAGTCTTTCCCAGCATCAGGGTCTTTCCCAATGAGTTAGTTCTTTGCATCAGGTGGCCAAAGTATTGGAGTTTCAGCTTCAACATCAGTCCTTCCAATGAATATTCAGGACTGATTTCCTTAGGATTGACTGGTTTGATCTCCTTGCTGTCCAAAGGAGTCTCAAGAGTCTTTTCCAACACCACAGTTCAAAAGCATCAATTCTTCGGCGCTCAGCTTTCTTTATAGTCCAACTCTCACATTCATACATGACCACTGGAAAAACCATAGCTTTGACTAGATGGATCTTTGTTGGCAAAGTAATGTCTCTACTTCTTAATATGCTGTCTAGGTTGGTCATAACTTTTCTTCCAAGAAGCAAGCATCTTTTCATTTCATGGCTGTGGTCACCATCTGCAGTGATTCTGGAGCCCAAGAAAATAAAGTCTGTCACTGTTTCCATTGTTTCCCCATCTATTTGCCATGAAGTGATGGAGCCAGATGCCATGATCTTCGTTTTCTGAATGTTGAGCTTTAAGCCAGCTTTTTCACTTTCCTCTTTCACTTTCATCAAGAGACTCTAGTAATTTTGCCTTGAGAACCCCACGAACAGTATGGAAAGGTTTATCTGTAAGATGTTACAAACTTTTCAACCAACCCAGTAGAAGGAATGGCAATTCCTGAATTATTCTTTAACAAGATTTTAACACTTCTAATCCTTTAATGTCATGCTTGCATACTCAGTCACTCAGAGCGACCCCTGCACTGTCGCCCGCCAGGCTCCTCTGTCCAAGGGATTTCCCAGGCAAGAATACTGGAGTGGGTTGCCATTTCCTTCTCCAGGGGATCTTCCCAACCCAGGGATGAATCCCAGGTCTTCTGCATTGGCAAGTGAATTCTTTCATTCTGCACTGGGAAAGCCTCAGTCCATTACAGTTTTCATTACACTTGGACATTAAACTCTGATATCGTTTTCCACGGCATAGGGGGTACCTTTTGGGATGCTAAATGTAGTCTGTCTAAAATTCATATGTTGAAGTCCAGCCTGCGTATTTGGAGATAGGCCCTTTAAAGAAATAATTGAAGTTAACTGAGGTCATAAGGGCAGGGCTCTAATCCAGTAGGACTGATATCTTTACAGAAGAGGCAGCAGAGGTTTCTCTCCAGGGCACACAGAGGAAAGGCCAGATGATGAGCAAGAAGGCGACTGTCTGCAAGCTAGCAAGAGAGGTCTCACCTAAACCACCCTGCTGACATCTTGATCTTGGATTTCTAGCTTCCAAAGCTGTGAGAAAATGAATANGAGCGACCCCTGCACTGTCGCCCGCCAGGCTCCTCTGTCCAAGGGATTTCCCAGGCAAGAGTACTGGAGTGGGTTGCCATGTCCTTCTCCAGGGGATCTTCCCAACCCAGGGATTAATCCCAGGTCTTCTGCATTGGCAAGTGAATTTTGTAATTCTGAGCCACTGGGGAAGCGTCAGTCCATTATAGTTTTCATTACACTTGGACATTAAACTCTGATATCGTTTTCCACGGCATAGGGGGTACCTTTTGGGATGCTAAATGCAGTCTGTCTAAAATTCATATGTTGAAGTCCAGCCTGCGTATTTGGAGATAGGCCCTTTAAAGAAATAATTGAAGTTAACTGAGGTCATAAGGGCAGGGCTCTAATCCAGTAGGACTGATATCTTTACAGAAGAGGCAGCAGAGGTTTCTCTCCAGGGCGCACAGAGGAAAGGCCAGATGATGAGCAAGAAGGCGACTGTCTGCAAGCTAGCAAGAGAGGTCTCACCTAAACCACCCTGCTGACATCTTGATCTTGGATTTCTAGCTTCCAAAGCTGTGAGAAAATGAATATCTGTTATTTAAGCCACCCAGTCTGGATGGCAGGCCTAACAGATAAATATGTGTTTCTGTCCATCCAGGTAAATGCCTTCACCTACAGCCCATCCTCACTGCCTGTCTCCTTCTAGTGTGCGAGCTCCCACAGATGTGGCTGAGTTGCTAGCAAGTGAGTCATAAAACTTTGGCCCCTGAGCACAGCCACATACCCGAGCCACTCATCGTCAATCCAGGCTTGTCCCACAGATGCTCCCTTGTGGGAATTCAAAACAGGAACTCAGAAACTTGAGTAGTTTTGCTGAGATGTCGTAACAGGGTATTTGAAGTCTGGGCTCTGATGACCTTGTGCATGCTGCCTCAGAAAAAAAGTAGGTCTTCTGGGAGAAAGGAAAGAATAAAGAAGATGTATGAACAGGCAGAGAGAAGAAGCGAGAATCCGAGAGCCTGCTCTTGGAGAGAAAAGCAGCAGCCTTGGTTGTGGACTTCCTAGTTCTGACTTTGTCTTTTGAGGGGCCTTCCTTGAATTGTGTGTTAGGTTTCCATGAAATGCCTCCGATTCTGTACAAAAACCCCTCTTGCTTCAGCTGTCTCCAGGCAGCTCTGTTTCTTGCAACCCAAGGATTTCTTAATAGACATATGGAAACATGCATAATGAGGACCTAAAGCATGAATTAAGTAGAAATCTCCTAATAAACAGAAGGTTAATGCATGAATTTGCTAATCCTTTTCCCCTTGCTGTGGGAATAATGAGAATTTCATTCTTAACCCATGGCAAGGATAGGTCTCTGTTTTGTTCACTATTTTTATTTCTTGTTGATCGTTTTTCTGAGGAAGGGCCTGTCTATGATCTATTGATATAACAAAAGACAGGGAGAATGTATTTCATTCATTCATTTAAAAATGATTGAATGTATACTTTAGAGAAGTGCTGGATTTAATCTTGGGCAAACAAATCTGACAAGTTGGACCATAAAAAAAGGCTGAGTGGCAAAGAATTGATGCTTTTGAACTGTGGTGTTGGAGAAGACTCTTGAGAATCCCTTGGACTGCAAGGAGCTCAAACCAGTAAATCCTAAAGGAAATCAACCCCGGATATTCATTGAAAGGACTGTTGATGAAGCTGAAACTCCAATACCTTGGCCACCTGATGCGAATAGCTGACTCATTGGAAAAGACCCTGATGCTAAGAAAGACTGACAGCAGGAGGAGAAGGGGGCGATAGAGGATGAGATGTCTGGATGCCATCACCGACTCAATGGATATGAATCTGAGCAAACTCTGGGAGATAGTAGAGGACAGCGGAACCTGTGCTGCAGTCCATGGGATCGCAAGGAGTTGGACATGACTTAGTGACTGAGCAACAACAATAACAAATTTGAATTAAACTTTATTTCTGCCTGAAGTATTTTGTGTGAACTGGTGGAGGTGGACACAAGGCAGCCAGGTACAGCCACATGACTTGTTCACTGTGTCCGTCCAGGGATGCCTTTGAGATGTCTGAGCAATGAGCTCTGAGTGCACAGTTCACAACACTCAGAACCTAACGTGGAGCTCAAAACCGCTCAGCATGAGGCTGCATGGTGACAGCCACAAAATGCCATGAACTAGCCATATGGGGCGTAAGTAACTCTACCCAGCAGGGAGGAAGAAAAGGAGGTCAGTAAGGGCTACACTGAACGTGAGGCAGTTGACATCTGGATGCCAAATTTCCAAGCAGCAGAGGATGACAGTGTTCCTAGTATGGGATGGCAAGGATAAAGGCACAGGGCATTCCCCAAAATTGTGTCACAGGATGGTGGCATCAGGACCTCTGAACATCTACTTGTCCAGGAAAGCAGTGGAAATACTAGCAGAAACTGTCAAAACAAACATTCTCAGGACTCAGAATTAACCAAAGGCTTGTAACTACCCAAAGAGAGTTTATTCAGGAAAACAACAGAACCTTAAAAACCAGGAGCCTTGTGGCTTGCCCTTATCCCACCCCATTCCCAAGGCCTGCTGTAGGCCTGAAAGCCAACAGCTCATGACCATGGTAGCCGTGAGCCCCAGCAGCTCACCACCTCTGCGGGGCAGAGCAGCTCTGAAACCCCGTCCCCGGAGACCTCTGATTCCTTGACTTGTCCCGCACCTTCTAGCTCTGTCTCAAGCTGGTCTCTGTTGGACCTGACTCAGCAATCTCGCTGGACTTCTCAGGTGGCTCAGTGGTAAAGAATCCACCTGCCCATGCAGGAGGCTCAGGTTTGACCCCTAGGTCAGGAAGATCTCCCCTGGAGGAGGAAACGGCAACTCACTCCGGTCTTCTTGCCGGGAGAATCCCATGGACAAAAGAGCCTGGCGGGCTACAGTCCATGGAGTCACAGAGTCAGACACGGCTGAAAGGACTGAGCATGCACAGAGTCAGAAGGGACGGCATCTGGCCTCTACTCCAGTCCTCCAGACAAGGCAGTTTTGTCTCCTGAAGACTCCACCCAAGTCTTAGCACCCACGGAGGGAGGATGCTGAGGCCTTCAAGGACGTGGCAAAGAGGTTAAGAAACTTAATGGAAGGAAAGAAAAATAAAGGCATTGAAAGAGTGATAGTTGTGATGCAAATGAACCTTATGTAAATGTAGACACTTACCAGGAGTTCTTTAGAGCGCTCGGGTAAATGTGCATTTAAGCAACAATAGTCCATTTTCCAGGAAACATCTTTAGAGCACATTTTTGATGTGGACCTTTTGAATAAAGCAATCAAAACTGTTTGTTCGGATACTGAACAATAAGACTGCAGCTTGAAAAACTAGCAGTTGAGAGGGAGCAGCTTGACCAAACATGAGGAAAGTAAAGAGAATGCAACTGTTTGCTTTCCACTGCCTGAGTGTCTGGAACATTTTCAGAGCACTGGCAGCAGAGCTATTCTTTGTTGTTGTTTTTTAAAAAATAATTAAAAAAATTTAAACTACAGACCACTTTTTTAAAGTCTTTTACAATATTGCTTCTGTTTCATGTTTTGGTTTTGGGGCCACAAGGCCTGTGGGATCTTAGCCACTAGACCAGGGCCTGAACCTGTACCTTGTGCATTGGAAGACAAAGCATTAACCACTGGACTGGCAGAGAAGTCCCTGGAGAGCTATTCTTGATATATAATTCAAGTTCCCAAAATGTGCCTTATCTCTTGGGGTACAGGAGAGAAACCAGAAAGTCCAGGTAGTCTTTGGAGCAAGGTCATCAGAAGGGAGTAGAAGGGGGTGATTGCCTGGTGGCCAGGTGGCCAGCCTGGCCTTTCTGCAGTCAGTGATGAATCCTGGCTGTTATTTGCCCCTCTGAGAAACAGGATAAAACTAATGAACTTTGGAGACTGAAAAAGCACTCCTCATAGACAAATGAAGCCTAGGAACACCTCAAAACTCAGAGCCAGGGAAGGTACCAAAAACGTTGAGGCAACATTTACCATACAGCGAATAGATGGTGGGCAAGCCCTGGGCAGGAAGGGCAGAGGCAGAATAAGATAAACCACATCCAGTGAGAAAAGACAGGAAAGCAGAAGAGAAGCACGATGATCTTAAATGTGAATAAAGATGCATAAATATGCAATTCGTATTTCTGCACGTGCGCATCCAATCTGACAGCTATTTATTGAGCAGTGACTCAGTAAGGGTGTATCCTATGCGAAGGAAGCAAAGTTACCAGCGTCCATCATATTTGAGTTTAAGACTCTGAGCCACTGAACTTGTCCCCTGAGATCAGCATAGAGTCTTCAACCATAAGGGCTCATGTTTGATTATCAGAGGGTTATTAAATTCAAAATATTTGCGATTCTTTTCCTGAAAAGAGTGAAACAACATAATTTACACTTGGGTCTAAGATTTTGCTCTTCTTAAAAGATAAGTTGATTTATTCCAGCTTTATATATGTAATGTCTTGACAGCAGGATATGAGACCCCAGGGTTGGAGACCCAGACCATTTATCACTTACAGCAGATCAGCAGCCAGAGAGGCATGACGCACTGACTCCTACATCCCAGACCCCACTTGGTGATGTGACGAGGGCCCAGTGGTACCCATGGAATGAACGAGAGTACATCCCAGTGATAGATCCCAGATGAGGGGACTCTGAGCTAAACAGGGTGCCTGGCACATCTACCCAAGGAGAAATGAGATTTCTCATTACCCTGGACTGTTAGCAGAGTCTCTTGGTGGAAGATCTGGGCTTTATCTTTGCTACCCCAGGACTGTCTCGTGCTGCCAGGGCTGCTGCCAAATTTAGGGTAGTTTGTTTGCAGCAGTCCAAACAGACTAAGGCATCACTCATTTTCGAGGTCTCGTATAAATTCTTTTGAGTAAGACAACCAGTTTGTAAGAATGGACACATTCAAGTTGAATTCTTGGGAAAGTGTACTCCGAGGTGGAGTTTGGTGGGCAGGGTATCAATTCAGGATGCTTCCAGTGGCGACGTGTAGAAAGGGAGAGGGGGGAGTAGGACCGGGCGGGGCGGAGCTGTGAAGACCTGGGACTTCAGGGGGCTCTGGAGCCAGCAGAGCCCCGAGGCTCATCAGTCCCCGCCGGGGCCATCGCCAGCCGTGGGCTCCCTTGGTCGGGGGTGACCGCAGGTAAGGCTCTATTTCCAGTCGACGCATTCCCTAGGTCACCGCACCCCCAGTGCTTAAGATGCTTTGCTGAGGGGATGTGGGGTGCCCTCCTAGACTTGCTCTGGAAACGATTCTGTGCCAAGCTCCTTTTAAAGATCGGTTTCTTCCCCCTTTCTTCTGGCTGCGCTCCAGTCTATTTTTAGTCCCTGAGCCTACTCTCACCCTGTCTCCTCTTGCATGCTCAGAACATAGGCGCTGTCTCTAATCTTGCTTCGCTTCTTTTCTTCTCTCGTCTCACCTGTTTGGACTCTGTTGACAGAACTGTCTCCTGGACGTTGCCTTTCAACGTTTCACTCCAGTCTTTTCCCTTTGTTTTTTTCCAGCTTGTGCCTGATGAATATCCTAGCAGTTGGAAATATTTATTTGCCTTTTTAACATCTTTGGCTTTGTGCTTTCCACTGAGAGTTTTCTATCGTATTTTCATAAGTTCCCCTGTTTTCCTGACAGAGTGAGAGGATACATTCTCACTCCCCTAGGTAATTTTTCTTACGTTTCAAATGTCTTTCAGTTCTGACAGACGTGTTCTTGTTTTGCATTGCTGAAACTCCCATAAGAAGTCCCTATTCAGTTAAGTGAAGCAAATATACATAAAACAGTGACAAAATAATAAAATGCTTTAAAGGATCTAGAAATAAATGTCAGAAAAACACACACACACTCAAAAAGCCCTGACATTTGAAGGTCCTTGCTGCATAGATACGACTTTACTATCTGCTATGTTTGGCCACAGAAAGTTGTCAATCCTGTTTGAAAAAATAAAAAGAAAATCACTGTTTAGATTTTAGCCTTTTTTGGTAAGATTGTGATTTCCAGCTTTATTGAGATGTCATTGACACACAGCACTGGGTAAGCTTGAGGTGTACAGCATCATGGTTTGACTTCATACATTGTGTGATGTCTCCCACAATGTGTATAGTGAACATCCGTCTTCTCAGATAGACAAAAAATTTTAAAAATCGAAATACTTTTTCCTTGTGATGAAAACGCTTAAGGTTTACTCTTGATAATTTTCATAGATAACACGCAGCAGTGTTTATTATATTTGTCATGTTGTATGTTATATTTCTAGTCCTTATTTATCTACTTATTTGTCTTATCACTGGAAGTTTGTACCTTTTGACGACCCTCATCCAGTGCCCTCCTTCATCCTCTGCCTTCTGGTAACCACAGATCTGATCTCTTTTTCTGCCAGCTTGTTTGGTTGTTTTGAAGTATAACTGGCTGACAACATTATGTTAGTTCCTGGTACTCAGCACAGTGAGCTGATGTTTCTGTGCATTCCAAACCGATCACCATCTCAAGTCTAGTTACGCTATGTCACTGTAGTTGTTGACTGTATTCCCCACACTGTGTGATTCATAGCCATGACTCATTTACTTCGCACCTGGAACCTTGCACCTCTTAGTCTCTCTCACCTTCTTCCCTCCCCCATCTTCCTCCCTGCTGGCAGCCACCTGTTAGCTCTCTGTTTCTCTCTAGTTATAGTTCATGGTTTTGGCTCTTCAGATTCCACATACGACTGAGATCATATAGTATTGGTCTCTGTCTGACTTCCTTCACTCTGTGTAATACCTTCTAGGTCCATCCATGTTGTCATAAATGGCAAGATTTCACTCTCTTTTTATGGCTAATATTCACACACGTCTGTGTCTTAAGCCACCTGATCTGTGGTACTTTATTACCACAGCCCCAGTAAATGCGTAGAACCACTGGGATGAGCCCTGAGCCCAGTGACTTCACACTTTATTTTTTCATTGTTGTTGTTGAGTTGGTAAGTTGTGTCTGACTCTCTTGTGACCCCATGGACTGTAGCCTGCCAGCCTCCTCTGTCCATGGGATTTCCCAAGCAAGAATACTAGAGTGGGTGCCATTTCCTTCTCCAGGGGATCTTCCAGACCCAGAGATGAAACCCGAGTCTGCTGAACGGCAGGCAGATTCTTTGCCACCGAGCCACCAGGGAGGCCCTGCCTGTTCACACTCGGTGTCAGTTTCCAGAGCGTCAGTTTACACTGTGCCTGAGCACTGGGGCCGCCTCTCGCTGTCTCCGAGTGTGCAGATGCTGGATCTGGTTTGGCCCTTGCTGATGCGCGCCCTGCTGTCTCCTTGACTGTGTGCCTGTCACCACCGGGAGTTCCCGTGTTCGCTCTGAGCGTCTGCCTTTCCTGCCTTCTCACCCTCACTTCCATTCTGTAATTCGCGCCCTCTGCCCTCCTTTCTCCTCCAGAAGTATTCCCACCACTGCAGACCTAGCAATCTCATTTTCTTTTTCTTCTATGACTTCTCTGAATGTTTCCACTTTCTGACATTTCCTCTTCTAGTAGTTGCAAAGCTATGACTCTTGAAGCAGCTGTACTTTCGATGAGTTTTCTTTGAGAGAGACTGCCTATCCATCCTTACCTATTTTATTTCTTTTTACCCTTTTGCAACCAGAAGTCCATTGAAAAATATTGTAATAGGAACTTCCCTGGTGGTCAAGCCGCTGAGACCTCACCTTCCAATGTTGCGGGGTGGGTTTGATTACTGGTCAGGGCGCTAAGATACCACATGCCATGCAGTGTGTCCAATACATAAGTAAATAAATAATCATAAATAATCTACATCTTTTCTGGAAATCACTTCCTAATGAGAAAGTTAATTCTTGCTGCTGCTGCTGCTGCTAAGTTGCTTGAGTCGTGTCCGACTCTGTGCGACCCCATTGACGGCAGCCCACCAGGCTCTGCCGTCCCTGGGATTCTCCAAGCAAGAATACTGGAGTGGGTTGCCATTTCCTTCTCCAATGCATGAAAATGAAAAGTGAAAGTGAAGTCGCTCAGTCGTGTCCGACTCCTAGCAACCCCAAGGACTGCAGCCCACCAGGCTTCCCTGTCCATGGGATTCTCCAGGCAAGAGTACTGGAGTGGGGTGCCATTGCCTTCTCCAGTTAATTCTTAGGTA